>WAAB01015790.1:61081-114610 GCA_013389865.1 Piaya cayana
TCTTAGGTGTGCAGGGCAGTATAGTGACAGGTGGGACTGTACCCTCCTTAACCCACCCCAGACTCTGCCTGAACCACATTAACCCACCAGCAACTGGTGGTCTTCCAAAGTGGAACAAGAAAAAAGAAGCTTTTTGCACTATAGAGGCAGGCCTGGTAGTACCCAAAGTCCTAAAGTTGAGTGTCCTGTATCATCATTGCCATCCTTTGCTAGTCAGATGGGGACTGTGGCATAAATTATCCATGAAATTATGGCTTTAGCTTGAGGACAAGATGTGCTGCGACACCTCAGTAGTGAGCACACAATTAACTATCACTATTTAGAAAACGTCAACTATTTTCTGCAAGGAAAAAAAATCTCATCTAATTCAGAAAATGTTAAAAGCTTCTGTTGCTTAAGAAACTGAATTCTCTTCACAGTTCTCAAAAGAAAAAAAAAGAGGGAAAAAAATGGATGGTGCATACATTACTTCTCTTTGGAGTAATCAAGACTTGAAAGAGAGTCTAGCACCAGGGTTGTAGATAGTTTCTTCTTCAGGTCCAAAAAAACCACTTGAAAGCAGGGAAGTAGATATGCAACCACTGTGTGCCCTGCATGCAAAATGAGGGTATGCATTCAGCCATCTCTTACTGCTCACCCCAGAACAATGCAACTCATGCTGCACCCCCACATTATCCCACTATTTCAATCTGTGAAAGTGCAACACTTATTTGGGTCCTATATTTGCACCAGGAATCATGTTTTTTTTTTTTTTGGTGTAAACAGAGTCCCTCACAAAACATCAAAACTCAAGGAGGTAAAAAAAACCCAACCCAAATAATTTTCCTCTTATTTCCAACTTGCTCTGTAGCAACCCTGATAGGAACAAATTGGTATTTGAGGTGAAGGTATCTTCCCACTCCTTACCCTCCAGCTCTTTATCTCTATTTTTTGCAACCGCCTTTTTCCATGGCTAGGAGAACAGCATGCTCACAGTTTATTAGAGCGCAGAGATCTTATTATGCGGTATGCTCAGCATGGCTAGCTATGCTGATGGAGATGGATGGGTGTTGGTGTATAAGAGGAGAGCCGAGGGCACTTTGTCATGAGCAGATGGCAAGGGGAGGGGAAGAGGAGGGAGGGGGTCTCTCAGGGGAGTGAATCTAGGCTCAGGAAAACATTCATTTTACTCTCTGGCTCAGCTGACTGAATTAATGCAAAGTGCAATCGGCCTCTTGCCCATTAATGACATGCTTTTGAAAGGAGAGAGAAGAAAGGTGTCCATCAGTTGAGGTGTAATTGAGGGTTGAATGATGGAAAGGCCTAATGCAGGTTTTTTGCCACATCATGGTGAAATAATACGTGGATGAACCAACTCCCTCCTTTCCCGATGGCTTGGAGAGGTTGTTGAGGACACTGAAATCCCGCTCTGCCTCTCTAGTGAGGGTGGCAGATCTAGGGGCTGGAGATACCCAGGCAGACCTAATGCCAAGAAGAGTGGTCTGAGACAGCACAATATGTCCCCCCTCCAGCATCCTTGTGGCAAAAAGCCACTGGTCAAACACCCTGGTGCAAATCTGGGTCCTATATTTGCTCCAGGAATCACCTTTTGGCTACAAGGGACCAATATGCGCTTTCTTTCCTTGCCAGCTGCACAAAATCCTGCCCTACATCTTAGTTACTGGAGGAGGGACTTGCAGTACCTGTGGATTTGGTGACTGCTGAGCTTTTGTCTGGATGAGGAGATTGATCAGTACCCAAGATTTGCAGCATCGGGTCTTTGTTAGCCAGAGATCTGCCAAGGCTGACCCACAACTTGTCAAACATGGTCTTCTGATCTGGAGCCTGGGCCAACACACAAGTGAAAAAAACATGGTTACAGCCATCTCCTCCAGCCAGGAGGGATCCCTATTGTATTTTCTCCTGTGCAAGAACAAGGACCTGTTCTTTAGCCAACACTGTCACATGGTTTAGTGCTTGCCCAGAGCACACTTTGTTATTGCCATGACTGGAAGAGAAGACCAGGCAAAAAGCGTCCTGTTGTGAGTGTAGATTGGCACTCAGACACAACAGACACAGGGACAAAGCCTCTCCACAGCACAAACATCCCTATAAATTATCAGTACAAAATGCAGGATGGGGATACCATTCAAAGTTGCGGAATAAGTGAAGGAATGGAGAGGAAAATACCAAGTCAAGGAAATTCATTGTTCTAAGGCTCCTAGACACCCTCGGACTGGTCTTGTGATTTGCTAGTAATACATGGAGAGATGGAGGTTGTCCACATATTCGTCTTCCTATTTCTTAGCACTCTTTCTAGGAAATGTGCTCAGAGCATCTTCTCTGTTCAAGGGATGGTGCTTTAGGATTCACAGTATTCACAGTCTGCTGTGGGTCACAGCCCCATTGGCACTTCTGAACTCCCCTTGAAAGCCACAAGTTTAAAAAACTGTTTGAAGCAAGGCTCTCATCACAGATATGATGCTTGATTGCTTTAGGAACAGGAAAGAACTGAAACAGCTTTCGAGAGTGATCATGATCCTTTCAGGGCTGGCCCTGTGAGCAGTGGGTGGTTAGGAGCAATAGAATTGTATTGTGTCTTGATCTCATCCCCTTTTTACCAGGAAAAGGAGAAAGGAAGAAATTGCAAATGTATTTGGAGATTTCCAGCCATCTGGTCCTTATCAGAGACAGCAGCCCAACAGATGCACATTCCCACCTGCCCAGCAAGGCTTTGTTTTATTTTCAAGCTTGTTCATTCAGGTCTGTGCAAGAGCATCACAGCGTCACGCACTACTTAACCTGCCTGCTGCTGGTACTGGCTCAGCCGTTTCCATGGCAAGAGACAGCGGGATGTTATCAGGGGCTTTTGCTCTCCGAGTCAGTGGGATGCAAGTGAAAACAGAGATGCAGATGCAGTGTCCTGAAATGCCTTCTTGCAATGTGACCTCAGCCCTTAGGGAGGATTTATCATCATAAAACCTCTCTCACAATTAAACCTGAGGGCATCTGCCAAGTAGTAGATGATGTCTCCTTTGCAAGTGGCCTACAAGCTATTGCAGCAGTCTCCATTTTGCAGGTGGGGGTACATTTATAGCAAGGTTGAGGGGTTTGGCCAGAAGGTGAGATGGATGGTTTGTAGGACAGCTCAGCTGGATGCTGAGCCTCAGCACTTCTCCTAGGAGTCTACAAGCCACCCTGCTTCCTCACTTACCTTTAGACAGCTGTGACCAGAGGTGAGCTTGAACTGGTTTTTTAGGAAGGAATCTGATCCCATGTTCCTAGCGGAAGGTGTCACCCATGAGAGGGGTCTTGGGACTAGGTGATCCTTAAGGTCCCTTCCAACCCAAACCATTCTATGATTCTAGGATTCTATGATTGATGCTCAGTCCATAAAAAAACTCCAGCTCTGCGTCTTTTTTTTTCCCATAGCCCACCCACACTATCATTGCAGCCGTGTCTAGGACTGCTCCAGAGTAGTCTGCTCAAGGTCTTAAAACATTGTACAGAAGCCAGAGCTGAACATGGGCAGCTTGGGACACCCACAAAGGGAAATATTTACTTGCAGACCCTTTTCCAGTGTCTAGTAATCTGGGTTAAACTAGTGTCCACCATCTTAGCCCTTCCACAGGATCTGCTCCAGAAAAACTACCTCTGAACTATGTTTGTTTAAAACAAATCTCAGCTGTGATAAATATGGCCCAAACACACGCTTTTTCTCAGCAGTCACTCCCAGACTTTTGCTGCCATTACTATGATTTTCATTGACTCACAGAATGGTTTGGAAGGGACCTTTAAACATCATCTAGTCCAAACCCCATGCAATGAGCAGGGACATCAAGTCAATCAGGTTGCTCAGAGCCCCATCCAACCTAACCATCAATGGTTCCAGGGATGCGGTATCTACCATCTTTCTGGGCAACTTGTGCCAGTGTTTCACTACCCTCACCATAAAAAATTCCTTCCTTATATCTAATCTTGATCCCCCCCTCTTTTATACTAAACCCATTACCTCTTTTCCTACTGCTATAGGCCTTGCTTAAAAGTCTGTCCCCATGCTTCTTGTAGACCCACTTTAAGTATTGAAACGCTGCTGTAAATTCTCCCTCCCGGAGCCTTCTCTTCATGTCTTAACTGGTTCCATGCTGCATTTAAATATTTTGACCTAAAGAGTTGCCTCTTCTCTTCTCTGTGTACCCAAACCGCATTGGCTGGTGTTTGCAAAGCTGCACAGTTCCAGCTCCTTCCCTCTGATATCAGTGTCCAGGTCCAGCATGACCCAGAGCCAGAAGACTGGGGATTAAAGTGGGGTCTGCAAAGAGAAGATGGGAGAAAGCTGGTTTGTGGACTCATCTCCATGATGCATGGTGTGCAAACCTAGACTGCAGTAGCTCTGCCTGCACTTGTAATTTTAAGGAAGGTCATAGCAGCAGGGACAAGAGGACAACACCCTTTCCAGGTTGAAAAAATCCTCCTGAAAAACACTGCAAGGGTGGGCTGAAATACAGCCTGAAGGGAGACAGTAAATTCAGGACAAATGGTTTTGAGATGACACCAACTGGTGAGGAGTAAGACTGCAAGAAGGCCGAGATGTCTTGGCCACTCTGCCTTGAAACAACGTCGGGGTGGGTCTTCAATTTTGCACTGTCCTTCAGAGAGACCAGATTTAACCAGCATGCCAAAAGAAATCCTAAAAATTAAATGCAAATTTAACCACAGTTTGTGTCCCTCCCAGCTTCAGAAACGTCCATGGAAGTTTTGCAGTGACTATTTTACGTATCAGCAGTGCATTTAAAAGATCTAGGCATGGACAAGGATCCCGATACTGTCCAGCTGTGATAGGTGGTCATATAACACCCCTCTCACAGATGGCACAAAGCATGGGTTCCTGCCCTAGAAAACTTATAAGCAAGGAGAGAACAAATTTAGGAGGGAAAAAAAAGACAGGGAGGAGGGCAGAGAGGATGCTTGACTAAAAAATCTTCAGCAGGAGCAAATATAATATGTGAGGCTAGGGGATATTCTACATACATGGGACTCTGAACATTGAAAGGTGGTGTCGCATATGAGGGATCAAGCTGGAGTGAGGCTTAGGGGAACCCAAGCGTTGGTTAAACCTGTAAGGATTTAAGGCTTTACATGGGGTGTTCATAGAGTCCAGCTTGATCCCGCAGCCCCCTTGTCCTGTGCACGTATATATCTCAGGGAAAGCAGGAAGACAGCAGGAAATATTTGCATGACAGAATACAGTGCTGCGAGAAGGTGATGTTGACGTTATTAATGAATTAGAAGAATTAGACAAAAGTTTATCATGCATTGCTTTGTTCCTGTTTCCCTTCAGAGCTGCAGTGTGGCCTGAGCAGTGATACGGTTGGGCTGAAGAGAAGTATCCGACCTCTTCCAAGTCAAAGATGTCACCTGCATCTCCAGGAAGCCATTCATGTGTTCCCACTCAAGCCATGCAGGCAATTTCCAATTACATAGGGTTTTACTTATAAAAAAAGAATTTTTGACAACAGTGAAAACTTAGTAATGGTCACTTCAGCAAATCTTGTGTCTTGCGCATCCTAAAGCAAGCAGTCATCACAGTCCTCTTCGCAAGGTGGTTCAGATACTATTTACTTGTCCAGGTTCAAGCTGCAAGACCTGAACCCCAAAAAGCTTAGAACAGGCTGAATCAGTGTGTGTCAGACAGGGTTGCATTAAGCTTTGTTGGTACTAAGAGGAGTTTGTGAGCCTGAATTAACCTATAATCATGCAAGTCTTGTTCAGGACCTCCCCAGCTCCATAGTAGTAGCTTAACATGAACCACTTTCCATTTTCCAGTGCTCATTTCAACCATTGCCTCCTCTGATCCCATCATTTTGGACAGGTAAGGACCATGATAAACGGTCCTTTCACCATATCAATTGGACTGGCAGCTCTGCGTGCACTGGAATCAGATATGAGCATCCTTGGCCTAAGGGGGCACCCTGAGATGGAGAGGAACACAACATTCCATGGAAGCAAAAGCTATTTTGCAGAGGTGCTTCCTACAAGGCACCAAGTTTGGGCAGAAGCCTTGTGTGGTACTGAGTCCTCTTTTCATCCAGGCGAGGGATAACATCTCTTTTCCCACATTTTCCAAAACGATGGGTTTTGAAAAATTCTTGGAGGTTTTGGGTGTAGAAGTGTTGATCGTGCAGCAGATGGCGCTTCTGCCTAGGGAATGAAGCTGCGAACTGGGTTCTTGGTTCAATGAGCAGAGAACGGACCAAGGCGGTGGATCTCAAGCTGTAATTGTGCAGAGGGAAAATGTACCTTGCGAATACCCCATATTCAGGCTTGCTGGCTTCACTTCATTGTGTTTTTCAGAAGACCTTCCTGATCCTTGTTCCTCATTTACTATTGATATATTGTAAATATATCATTTACACCACCACCTAATGCAGGATATTTGCAACCAGAGAAGCTCATGAAGTTCAAGAGTATGGAGTGGAAGGTCCTGCACGTGGGTCAAGGCAACTCTCAATCTCTCCACAGGCTGGGAAGATCTTATAGCAGACTTCCAGTACTAAAAAAGGGTCTGCAAAAAAAGTTGAAGGGACTTTTTACAAGGCCATGTAATGATAGGACCAAGGGCTAATGGCTTAGATTTACATTAGAAATTCTTCGAAGAATTTACATTAGAAATTCTTACAAAGAAATTCTTCACTATGAGGGTGATGAGGAACTGGCACAGGTTGCCCAGAGAAGTTGTGGACATCCCCCCCCCCATGGAAGTGTTCAAGGCCAGGGTGGATAGGACTTTGAGCACTAGGTCTAGCGGAAGGTGGCAGAGACTAGGAACTACATGGTCTTTAAGGGCCTTTCCAACCCAAACTATTCTAGGATTCTATGATTATTCTATGACTTATCCAACTGATAATTATTGCTGAGAGAGAGGAGAAAAAAAAATCCATACTCTGTGCTGGGTGGACACACAGACTTCCTGGATTTCTCCCAAGATGATTTGTGCATAACAAGGATTTTTTTTTATCTAATGGGAAGAACAACAAGGGAAAGTCAGTCATAAGATGGAGTTAGGGGGTAATCAAATAAATATCTGTTTGCACAGCAGAGGTTGAACCTGAGCTAACATCCAGCCCTGATGACAGATCAGGCTGGGTATGAACAGAATCATTTGGGAAAGTAAACTGTTCTTGGCCCTCAGATGATCCACAAAAAACTACAATTTTCTGGAAATTTTTACTCTTCCCTGTGCACTTCTACATTGTAATTAGAGTTTTTCCTCCTTTAATTGCTGTTCTTTCATGGGTGCAGGCTTGAGAGGAGCAAGATTTATATTATGTTAAAAGAAAGGTTTTTCTCTTTTCCAGCTTGAGCGCAGGTTACTAAATTACTCTACTTGCCTTTGATCAGAAACACAATCAAATATTTATACAGTGGCAGATCCGTCTGTTCAGATGAATTCCCAGCAGGGTAGCTCCATTCCCATCTTATTACTCACTTCATTTTCCTCACTCACTCCATTTTTCCTGGAATAAATTGGTTAAAGATTGACAGTGGAGGGAGTAAATATTTCTTACTACTTCTCATCTGTATGCATAGGAAATGTTGTTTACTTGCATGTGCATTTATTTATCAGTAGTTTGAGGGACTGTTCTGCACACAATGAGTTGTCCCCAGGCTGGGTTGGCTGTGAGTGTACATGGCTGGGCTATGCTCAACCCATCAGTCTCCCATTCTGACACTTTCCATATGCATCAGCTGGAGGACAAATAAATTTCATGCTGAGATTCCTGCATTTCTATTTTGACCTGTTGGCCTTTGTGGAAGCAACATTTCTCTGTAATATCTATGCAATTACAGGGGTAGATACAGGATGGGTAACATGGGCAGAGGTGGGGGGAGGGTTAAACCTCTTATAGAAGAAAGTCCTTTCAAAGCAGGAAAAATGCATCTGCATCTGTGTGAAACAAGTTGAAACACCATGACTAATAAAACTAGACAAAGGCTGAAAAATGAGAATCCCAGCATAAGGATCTGCATGTTTTGGGGGGCACTTCAGCCCCAAGTTATGCCTGCAGGTCACCCCTTTGTCCCCAGTGAGTGGATGGTCTCCACTGGGAGTCTTACCCAACCGGCAGCAGGAGAGATGCTCTCTCCATTGTTTAGTTGCTGCACCTGACAAATTCAAGCAGCTGTAGAATCACAGCCAATGCAGGCTAGAAATGACCTCAGGAGGTCTCTAGTGGAAGCTACTGCTCACAGCAAGATCAACTCTGGGGTTTTGACTCAGAGATTTATCCAGTTTTTCTGTGAAAATCTTGAAGGATGGAGCTTCCACAACCTCTCTGGAAAACCCTTTTACCAGTTCTCTTCCAAATCTACCTTTGCTGAGACAAAAGCATCCTCTGCCCTCTGCCAGTGTCTTAGGAGATGGGCTGAGGCCTCTTGAAAGATCTGGGTCATCCCTGGTACTATGGCTGTTATTATAACTGATTACAAAACATAGTTTATGGCTTAAGCAAATCATATGCTAATACCTAAGCCGAATACAAGCCAGGACCTATTGCACCCCATCAGGAGGGAGTTGAGATTAAAACTACCTAGCAACCAGGAAATGAGTGAGTTTGTAAGAAAATCCTATAGAAAGGTGTTTCATCTAATATGTTGCTGATTGCATTCCCATCTGTGTCTGACAAGAGGGCCTGGGTTCTGACCAAGGCACCATCAGTTCTTCTCTAGGTCACCACCACCTCAGCTGGCAGAAGGGATATTCCTCATGGAAACAGAAATACTGGAACTGGAGACTGAGCAGGGGAGAAAGAGGGAAAGAAAGCCCTGAGGCTTTATCATCTCTTTTATATATCATTGATTTTGCAATCAAAGGCAGAAGCTCTCCCCTCTGACTCCAGTTAGGAAGCAAATTGTCACCAGCCAGGGAAGCATTGTCAGAGAGCAAGGGACAAAGACGCAGTGGCTTAGAGTTGGAAAAGCTTCTAATACACTGTCAAAAGTCTTATCTGTATCCAGAGCCCTGTTCTCTACCTATGCGAGTCCCCATGTCTGATTTATAGACATAGTTACTACTACATTAATGAGCTCTGGAGAGTGTCTGCTGCCAGCTTCATTACTGATGGGTGGAAAAATATCATTCCAAGGAATGCCCCAGCTGGACATAAATATTTAGCATGTGATCAGCTGCTAAGTATTCCCTTGACCTGAATAAATCTGTGTCTCTTGCCCTGCCTTCAAATAAAAGGTTGATAATCGAGATCACTCCCCTCATGTAATCTTTCTAAGGGGCACAGTAGAGATGGCTGGTTTATATTTCCATGTAGCCCCTGTACTTTTCTGCCTCTGTCAGAAAAGATATTTAGGGCCAAATCATCTCCTTGAGACAGATTTGGCTCAGTCCAACAGGACATTCTGATTTGGTGCAAGTGTTTCACAGGCCCTTGGTAAACTCAGTCTTTTAGAACCCAGGAACAGACATTTTGTCTGAGGTTAAACATCTTTTAAACTAATGTTTCAAGACCAATAGAAAGTGAAAGTAGATATAGAATCATAGGATGGTTTGGATTGGAAGGGACTTCAAAAATCATCCAATTCTAGCCCCCCCTGCCATGGGCAAGAATACCTTCCATGTGTTCAGACCGCTCAAAGCCTGATCCAGCCTGACCTTGAACATTTCTAGGGATGGGGACATCCACACCTTCTCTGGGCAACCTATGGCTGTGTCTCACCACCCTCATAGTGAAGANTAACTCCTTCATCCTCATAACTAATGTAAATCTCTTCTTAAGTTAAAACTACTATCCCTTGTCCTATCATAGAATCACCAAGTTGGAAGAGACCCACCAGATCATTGAGTCCAACCATTCCTATCAATCACTAAACCATGCCCCTCAGCACCTCGTCCACCCGTCTTTTAAACACCTCCAGGGATGGTAACTCAACCACCTCCCTGGGCAGCCTCTGCCAGTGCCCAATGACCCTTTCTGTGAATTTTTTTTCCTAATGTCAAGCCTGAACACCTCCTGGCACAGCTTGAGGCCATTCCCTCTCATCCTGTCCCCTGTCACTTGGGAGAAGAGGCCATTACCCTCCTCTCTACAACCTCCTTTCAGGGAGTTGTAGAGAGCAATGGGGTCTCCTCTCAGCCTCCTCTTCTCCAGGATAAACCCCCCCAGCTCNTCTAAAGTCCTCCCAGACCCTTCTCTTCTCCAGGCTGAATGGCCCTCTCTTTGTCTCAGCCTGTTCTTATATGGGGGGTACTCCAGCCCTCTGATCTTCTTCGTGGCCTACTCAAATAGGTCAATGCCTTTTTCACTTTGGGGCCTCAAAGCTGAACACAACGCTCCAGATAGTCTCACCTGAACTTATACTGTGTATTTTCATGGCAGTTTGTAGCTCATGTTTTTCTTAAGCTAGAAATGGTGTCTTTGTGTTAACACACCCTATGGGATCATTCTTACATGAACTTTGTCCTCTTGCTTTTCATAGCCCATGTAAATTTTTGACATCCACAATGTCTTGTGGCAATGACTTCACAGATAAGCGACATGAAGGGAAATGCTACTTCAGCATGTTCATAACTTCCCATCTGGTAGTTTAATTAAATGACCTCTAGACTGTGCATTATTAGAATGACCAAACATTCCTTATTTACTGACTTTAAACCTCTTCTGGCATCTGTCATATTTCTCTTTATAAGGCTAAAATGCTTTTGCTTGTCTAATGGTGTCTTTCCCAGCTCCCCTGGACAGCTTGTGGTTTTGCACCGGAGTCATGCAAAGCCTGCTTCAATTATCTTTGCCCAAAGCATTGCAGACAATGGGAGGGTTTGAAACCAGACAAGTTCATGTTTGCATGCAAATGGAAGACTGCAGCAGCAGGAAGAATTGAGACCAAAACCAAGTCCTAGCACAAACTATGGCACATGTACTTTGAAATCCATGTTCTGCCACTGACCTTCTGGGCAGCCCTGAGCAAACACCCCCTGGGGCACTAGGAACCCATACCCCATCAGGTTCAGTGGGAGGAAAATAGAGAAAAATATCTCCTACTTTGGAGGTATCGTACTGCTGTTGTTGCATGGAAGCTGAGCAAACTCCTCTAAAAGCGGGGCATTGAAAAGGTAAAGGCATTGCCAGGTGTAGGGGAGTGGCTGCCTATTTTAGCACACTAGATAATTCACGAGCCTGGTGCAGAGGCTTGAAGGCAACCTCAAGGGCTCACTCTACCATCCTAATCTATTTTTGTATGGCCTGAAAATGCATGTATTCATGTGCATAAAGACAGATTTTTTTCCCCCCTTGCACTATTATGAAAATAAAAGTTGATTTAAAGCCATTCTGTAGTTTTAGATACAGGATTTTGATGACAACTTGTGCTTATCTTTCATATCAGGGGCTAAAACAGGTCTTGGCCCTCGAGGCTGCTGTAGTCAGTAAAAGGCTTTTTATTAACTCTCCTATGTTCTATATCAGGCTTTAAGAGTTAAAAAGTGGAAGGGGTGGAGTTAGTTGCTATGGAGAGCTTTGATACTACTAACAGCTCCTATGATAATATAGGAGCTGGAATGCCTTAATCAGAGGAAAAGAGGAGTGAGCATGGTGTCTCTCAAAAGCATATATCTCCCCTATTTTTCAAAATTTCTTCTTGAGACAATGCTTAAGGTGAAGGGAGAAAAAAACCCCCAAACTCTTGATCCTGTGAAAATAGGCTTTGTTGTGCTTATTTTTATGTTTTATTTTGCCAGGTTCAATCCAGGCTTCCCAAGTGTAAGGTCCTGCACCTACATCAGAGCAACACCTAGATCAAGGCAACCCTCAATATTAATACTTGCTGGGGAATTAAGAGTTTGAGAGGAGCCCTGAGGAGAAGGACTTGGGGTGTTGGTGGATGAGAAGCTGGACATGAGCTGGCAATATGCATTCACACTGCCTGGAAGGCCAATCGTATCCTGGTCTGCATCAAAAGCAGTGTGGCCAGCAGCTCAGGGAAGGTGACTCTGCCTCTCTGCTCCACTCTAGTGAGACCTTACTTGGAGTACTGCAACCAGCTTTGGAGCCCCCAAAGATAAGAAGGACATGAATCTGTTGGAGTGGGTCCAGAGGAGGGCCACAAGAAAACCTCAGGAATTTTGCTGTTGCTTTTGGCTACACTTCATGCTAAAGGTACACTTTTAATAGATGAAAAAGTTACCAAGATGAGGCTACACAAGACAGATTTAAGAAGTGCTAATAGGTGGCTAATGATGCATCAGGAGAAGAGATTTTAAAATGCCACAACAAAGTTCAAGACTAAAGGCAGCTATATACTTACACCAGACTGTGACCAGGCTCCAGTGACTGTCCCCCAGCTTTAGGTAGTCATGGAATCATAAAATGCTTTGGGTTGGAAGGGACCTCTACAGGATACGTAGCCCTACTGTATTGCAGGAGCAGGGACATCTTCCACTAGATGAGGTTGCTCAGAGCCCCATCCAACCTGACCTTGAATGTTTCCATGGATGTGGCCTCCACTGACTCCCTGGGCAACCGCCAACTTTTCACCACTCTTATTGTAAAAAATTTCTTCCTTATACTCAGTCTAAATCTAACGTCCCTCAGTTCAAAACCATTATTCTTTGTCCTGTCACAACAGGATGTGCTAAAAAGTCTGTCCCCCTCTTCCTTGCAGGAAAACTGATGCATCTAAATTATCAACCTATCTGATATTTGCTCCTTTTATATTTAGCAAAGAGAGAAAATACCACCAAGAGGTGATCCAGATCTCTTTATTGACCATAGGTTTTTAACGATAATACCTTTATAAATTACTTTGTGGGGAGGAGTAGCTCAGCCCCACCTCTGCTTCTTACCTTGACAAGAATTTATTGCTTTTGTCTATTCCTTAGGCTGAAGAAATGCTTCAGACCACCCATCAGCTTTGCAGAGCTGGGTTTTATGTATCCCTTGTACTTCCAGTGCCCCCTCTGACTGGGTTATTTCCCTAATCCACAAGAGTATTAACAGGCAAAAAGCATATTCCAACAGTGAGAGCTGGTGAGCTAGGCAAACTTACTTAATTATTATTCTGGAACAACCACAGTTAACCTTCTATATACTTTTACTGTACTGTATCAGAAAGCATCATCTCTGTTTTGTTCCACATCCTGGATTATCTTCAACTCTTCAGCCTCTGCATCCAGCTCTTGCCACTCCTTTGAGCACCCCAGCCCTGCACAAAAGACAGAGCTGCCCAAGCAGCTTATGTGTGTAGAAGCTTAAGTGGGAGGCTGCGGCTTCTCCATGCAGAGCAGCCCCTGTTTTCTGCTGCTGGTGGGCTTGTTGCACAGAGTCTTTCAGTTCCCTTTTGGTGTCTCATGGGTTCATTAAAAAACGGCTCTGTCACCAAAGCAGTGAGCATAAAGGCTGCTGGCCACATCCCAGGCAGGCCTCTGAATCTTTTTTTCCACAGAGATAAATGGGAACCAAAAAGGGAGATCCTGTGCAGACCGTCAATGACAAGAGTTTTGTGAAGTCCAGGCTGGATGGGGGCCCAGCCAACCTTCCCATGCACAGCAGCAAGGTACCCTTAGCTGGTCTCTGTTGGACAAGTACCACCTTCCTCAGAGATGTTACACTTGGTAACCCCTGCCCACCTGTGTGATACAATTCTTCGGGATAACCCCAACTCCAAACACTCCTCCTGCATCTAGCAGCGTTTCAGGGTAAGTTGCTCACATTACAGGTGCAGGTTTCTAATTCTCCTGGGACTAGGTGAGTTTTGGTGCCTCAGTCTGGTGTCAACATAACTGTTTGATGCAAAATGGACTTTAGGTACTTCATATCACAATATCTCTGCAAAGTTGTGGTAGGGCAATGCTTACTCCAGGCCCAGTGTCTGCTTGAACACGGTGTCTTCTTCACATTATCTTCTATCATCTCTGCTGCAACTCATGTGGATTCATTTTTGGGTGGTCATCCAGTAATATTTGTGCTTCACACATCCATTGATTGCTCTGTAACAGAACATTAAGTCCCTCACCCTGCATTCAGGGGAAGCTCCCTCTTTTTTAATTTTTCACATGTGGTCTTAAGAATTTGATTACTTTCTAGACTGCTGAGATTGTTAAATCAACATTTTAAACTCTTGCAAATCCAAGACACTTGAAAACCAGGGGAGAGAATACCTAGAAACCCTTGAAGCTTTCAGAGGCTCTAAGGTCTCAGTGTAACGCTTCACCTTTCAGGTAAACAAGTATTTAACTCAAATTGAAACTTTGAGGACTTTTAGGTCACTCAGTGTTGTCTGCTGTTTGTGTATTTAGAAATATATTTATTGTCTCTACTTTGCAATTGCTTCTAGTCTATCCTTTGATGGTGAAAAACAGTATGTAGACCATAAAACACAAGGTTTTACTCTGTACAGACTCCCAGGACGTGGGAATATTCTCCTTGCATTCAGGCACAAGCTCTCTTGGGTGAGCCACCACACCACATATGAGGTTGGGAACCGACACTTGAAGCCCAGCAGCTGCACAGCCCCTGTTATGTCTAAACACACAACGTGGTGCTTGCACCCGTGAACGGCTGTGCTGAGTGTGTAAGTCGTAAAAGTAAGAATCAATCTTTGTCACTACAAATTGGTAAACATCTGATTCCACATGATGTGTAAATTTTAAGTCAGGTACTGGGTCTGAATAGCCCTGCTGGTCCTACCAATATTTGCACTTAATAGGAAATAAATCTCATCACATCGACCTTGCAATAAATCTGACATTATTCCCCCTCCCATTCCTTCTTACAGGAATATTTAAAGCTAGAGAGACAGCCACTGAAACTGCTATTATCTTTTCCCACCAGTTCCCAGCTGTCTATTGTGACTGCTAATCTGAGTTAATCAGCAGTAGCCCATCCTTTCAGATGGGATTTGTATCCCTGTGCATGGCTCTCCTGCCCCACGATGCTATCATCTCCTGCCAGATGGACAGTTAAATGCAGACAGCTTCAGCATCTCTAGGGGCTGGAATGTAGTGATGTCTTGCCACATTCATGCTGGGGAGGTATTTTTTCAGCTCTGTGCTTTGAAAACAACAATTACCATATAAGCAAATAAGCTAGATTAGTTAGAGACAACACATGCATCAAGCTTGAAGTGGTCAGACAAAAAGGAACAAGGCAAAACCACCCAGGCCAGGGGGTTGTCGTGGGGCAAGTGATTTATCTCTACCTAAGCCTGTAAGTCATAAGACAAAACAAGAGGAGGAAAGTTCAGGTTTGAGAGAGGTAAAAGGGCAGCATAAGGAGTGAGAGGTTGAAATGATTTCTATGATAAGTGATAGTGTAACAGGTAGATGGTAAATTAATGGCAGCATTAAAGATGGTTTCTGTCTGAGTTTTTGGAAGTCAGTGACAGGCTTAACCCAATCCCAGTCCATGGCAAAACAGGAGGGAGCTGTTGTCACTTCCATGAGTAAGCCTTGAGTAAGCATTTCATGCCAAAGCTTTGTATGAATGCAGTTACCTTTTGCAAAGAGCGTTGAGTGGTGAGAAATGTTCCCAGAGGTGTCCACTATGAAACACTGAAGGCTCTCACCACCTGCCAAAGCACAGAATAGCGGCCCCTCAATGATGCCACAGCACACCAGAGCTGGAGACAGATGGTTTCACTCCATGCAGCGACAGGCTTAAACTGTCTTCAGGACAAGTGTTAGAGTTACTTCATTTATCACCATTCCTGAGAAAGTGATAATTTGTGTACAAATAAACCATCTCTTTTAAAAATGCATCTAGTCTTTCATAAATTACTTATAGTGTAGGACAGCACCTTTCTCCTAAAGAAAGCCTTTTCCACCTAAAAATTCAGTGGCTACTTCAAAGTAGTCATCAACGTCCCTCAAGTCCACCAAGAATGAAATCTCCGGTGGGCTACTCCTCTTGCTTCAAGAGACACATCTAAGGCCAGGGGCTCTGAGCAACCTGATTTAGTTAAGATGTCCCTTCTTATGGCAGGGGGATTGGACTAAATTACCTTTAAAGGTCCCTTCAAAACCAAACCATTCTGTGATTGATATATGACTCACTCTTTAGAGGGGTCCCTTTCCTCTAGTGACTTTGGAGGAGGCTCCTGTTCCTATCTCTGAGAAGTACACTGAACATTCTAATGGGTGAAGGCTGAAGCTTATGAACCCCAGCTCAGGTATATAAACTCTCATTTGCATTTACATTACTTGATCATCCCACACTTGAGTTTTGTTTTCTTGGGAGCTGATGGACCCTGCAGTGTCGGTAAAGTTATTAATGCTCGGGACATCAACACGTGGTACCAAATGTTTCACCTCATAATCCTTATCCCACTCCTGAATAATTTTGATGGCTCTACTCTGCTCATCAGGATTTTTCTATGCTCCAAGTGGATCTGTTCCCACAGTCCCTTCTCTACTGCAATGACAGAAGTGACCCTGTGCAGCCTTTTGTGTCATCTCTCTGCTCACATATCACACGTAGAATCATGTCTAGGCTAACAGTGTCACTTTGGAAACTATCTCAGCTATTTCTCCACTGCAGTCACCGAATCCCTCTCTGGACACCACTCCACAGAATTGTAGCTCTAGTTATTTATAATTCTTCTAGTTAGTGTGTCATGTTACCAGTCCCTGAAGATCTTGTTGTCTGCACCATCCATGTGATCTGTTAACAAAAAGCTGTCTCTTCCCTCTGGCTCTCATCCAAAGCACAAACATACCCAAAATAACACAGATGCTGAGACAAGCAGCAGAAAACCAAAAGGATGGGAGGAGGAAGGGGTGGCTTAAGCATTCCTTGGAAGTGATTGACAGTTGCTGTTTTGCAGTGCAAAAAAAAAAAAGTAATTTATTTTGTTTTTAAAGGCTTAAATACATAAAACTGAAACTACCACACATGCTTTGCAGATGATCACTGCTTTTGTCTACATCTTTTGCTATACAGAGCTCCCAAAGCAAGTCTGCATATTACTATAAACACAGAGAGAAGGTGCTGTACATGAGGTCTGAGAAAATTCTTCTCAGAAACTGTAGCAAATTGTAGTGGCAGGCATTTTGTGCTTTGTATTCTGCCACACCAAGGAAGAGCAAGAAGCTGCCAAAACAAATAATTCTTAATTTTCTCTGGAAATACTCTTGTGATCATGCTAAAATATAAGAGTTTCCCCATTCTTCAGCTGAGTTTGAATGGTACAAGCACCTTCTTTGCACTGACTTAACTATAACCCCTTAAAATAAAGATATTCCCTGCAGACAAAAAGCAATACGTTGAATTTCTTGTTTGCTTAGACAACTCAGGTATCCCAGACGAAAGCTGTGACTCCTCAAGGATGGTGTTCCCAACTCTCTTCTGATGCTCCCTCAGTATTTTTTTTGATACTATGAAGCAGTCTGCACAAATGAAGTTCCCACAGCCAAAGCACTTGGGAATCAAGGTGAATATATATTTCTAAATAAAACCAAGTTAAACTCCTTCCCTAACCCTCCCTTGTATGCCCACAGCTCACATCCCTTACAAAATACAAACACATTTCTGTGGAATAATGAATATCAGGACCAAGAACAAACAAACAAACATTTTATTATCTATACCACAACTTTCACCACCATGTTAACACCTATTGCAACACAAACACATCAAAAGCACATGGGAAAGCCGACAAGAATATTTTCTACTCTTTTGTGTGCTTACTTCCCAGGAGGCTTTAGGAAAATCAGGAAAGACCATGGAAAGAGAAATTTTAAGTGCAAATTGGAGAACTCTTCCTTTTTCCTATCAAGGGTATAGTGATGTCCACATATATATACACATATATATATATAAAACAAAGCTATTTTGAAAAGCACAAGCTCAAAAATCTACTAACAGCCAAGCAAGACGCATCTGTGTTCACAGCCCTGTTCTATATACTTTTGGCAAGGCAGTAATTTGGGATGAAGTCCATCCCTTTTATAAGGTCACCATCCTCAGATGAGCAGACTTTACCCTTGTGAGCGCTGAGTGCGCTCATTCTCCTGAAACACCAGCAAGTGTTCTCCCAAGTGCAGACCAAGAAGTAGGATATGCTAATGGGACAGTCTGTGGAGAACCAAGAACTTCCTTGGCTGTATGAATCATGACACAAGGTGGAGATACCAAAGCCACACACTTTGAAGAGCTCTCCATACCAAAGCAAAGAATTGCTTAAGGCACAGAGGAGCAGAAAAAAGGCAAAACTGGGTATGAAAGATGGACTGTGACTTGTGGTTCTCAGTAAATTAGGCAATAGGAGTATAAAGGTGTCTCTGATCTTGAAGGCTGTAACAGCATGGGTTGACCTGCTCATGATTTCTTTTGTGTCAATTTAACTGACTGAAGGAGACATGCTATTTTCTCCAGAAATAACCATCCCCATTAAAGACCCAGCTGTGGGTGCAATTTGATTGCCAATAAAATTGCTTTTTACCAGCATAAATTTCCTTTTCTCTCCTTCTGGGAATAACAATACCAGCATTAAATCTCCTTTGTATTGCTTAAAGGACACATTGTGTTGTTCATGATCTGATAAAAGGGCACACCTACGTCACAGGCCTTAAGGAGAATTTGAGGCTAAGAACATCCCTATAACATCTAAATAAAATGGCCATCATAGCCCTGAGACTTTCCAGACATTACTATGAGGAGCATGTAGTATGTTTCACTCAGTGAAACACCTCGTTTTGTCTCTTGGGCAATGGAAGAAGACGTATTTCCTGTTTAGAAGAGTAGACTAGTTTGTGACAGCCAGTTTTCATTCTTCAGAAGGTATTTCTTTTTGCCATGTTTTACAGGTAAGTCTGATATCATCATGAAGAAGTGAACCTCTCAGAGCTCACAAAAACCAGAAGTACTAAAGAGGACCAGATAAAAAGTACATGTATGGGGGAAGCAGGCAACAACAAGAGGTTTAAGATTATTAAAAGACCCTGAAAATCTGGGCCAGTGGACATAGCCTCTTCCTCTAGTTCAGGAAGAAGTCGTCACTGGGGAGAGGAAAGGAAGGTGCCAAGAAAATGGCAGCCAGTCAGCATCAGCTGTAGAGGGGTGTACCCTGCGACATATGAGTAACACAAGTTTTTAAGAGACACCACTCTACTTTTGGCAGCAACTAAGTCCCTAACTGAACAATGTGAACAACTACATGGACCCATCAGAAATCACCAGTTCCAGGCACGGACCAAGGACACTGACACTGAAATCTATGGCTCTTCTACTGAACTGAATGTGCTCAGGATCATTTCTAGACCTGAGAGCAGGCTTGGAGCAACATTGTCTCTGTAATCAAATGCTTGCCCTCCAAATGCACATTCAGGCTCCCAGGGACTTTGTATCAAATCTGTTAAATACTGATTTTATTTAAATACTTGCAAGCATGTTCCAGAGCCAAAAAGAGCCAGATGTGACTCTGTGTCTACCATGCTTCAGGTCTTCACGTTTCATCCCTACACATTAATATTCCTCTACCTCTGTTCTACAAAGAAAGAATTATTGGTTGCATAACTTACTTATCCTCACAATGACAAAGCACAGTGAGATAGCAGTACAACCACAAAATGTATGAAAAGAGACAGCACTCTTTGTCTTAGGGGAGTAGACCCTCATAGAGTACATGCAGAACTGTCAGAACTTAAGACTATTTAACCAGGCTTTTGGGGATCTAGTGGAGAAAGTTTCTTAGAATGCCAGTTTTGAAGTCTCAATCTCAGCTCTCTGCAGTAATGGGACTAGCTGTTCGTGGACATTAATGGCCATTTATGTCATGACCATGGTTGGACACAGGGTTCCATGAGCTAAATGCACAAATATCTGATAGCTTTAGCGAAATAATTGTATCCTGTAACTATAATTGTCACTGCAACAGTCTTGGGCATCAGAAAGCAGCAAATACATGCCCTTGCAGGACAGTGAACCTCTGCTGCCATCATAATGGAAAACTGTAATCTACAGCCAGGAAAATCTAAGTAAAGGTCAAATATGGCAGTTTCAAGGGCAGCAAGGACATAGGAATCCTATTGTGACAAGGTCTGCAACGCAGCTTCCTTTCATCCTCCCACCTAGTTCAGCAAAGCCATTGGCATCATTGGACCAGGAAAAACAAAGCAGAGTTTGATCACGGGTGGTCTGAAGCACATAATCTTCGGTGGCTCACATTGGCCTTCCCCACAAAAAGGTGAGGTGTCTATCCACAAGCTGGGTAGTCACTGTCTAAAGGGGAGGCTCTGAGTGGGTGGTGGATGCAGGAGGAGCCCCATGGTCATCTGTTCATGCGCTGCAGGATGGTCACGCAGCCATGATAACTGGTACAGCGCTGCATCGGCGGCTGCTGCTCCACAATCCTCGTTACTGGGTCGAAAGTGAAAGCTTTGTCCGTGCCTTCTCCATTCTCATCTCGGCCACCCAGGATATAAATCTTCCCTTCACACACCGTCAGGCCACAACTCTCCTGGAAAGCAGAAGGAAAGCCCAAAAACTGAGGAGCAAGCATTCAGCTTTAGGCAATGGGGCTGAGCAGGGAGCTGAGTCATTGCAATGGGCATAACTCTCACCTGACCAGTAAGACAAAGGGAAAGTAGGGAGGATAAGTGATATCTGGCTCTTGGGCTGCTGCAATGTTACTGTTCAAATAAGAGTGTAGGCACTTGAAATACTTCAAAACAGTGATGGGACTGTTGCTGTTTCTGGCAGTCCCCTAGACACAGTGCAGACTCCCAAGCATACCAAGGCCCCAGAAAGTCAGTCAGCACTGTGAGAAACACTCACAATTCAAACAGGTAAACTGAGGCATGCATTTTGTGAAGCACATTTATTTATTTATTTCTGATTGCACTTGTGGGAGCACTCCCTTTTGGCAAGAAGAAAAGCACTCACCTTTGTCAAAAAAATACACAGCTTTTTAATACCATTTTTTTCAAGGCAAGACCATCCTCTCCTCAAATTTACAACCTACCCCAAAGCTGTTTCTAGGCTAACTTTTCCATTTTAGGTTTATTTGGCCCAGTCTTTTGTTTATAAGTACTTACATACCTAAGCACATCTTTTACTGTACCAGAAGGTAATATTTCTTTATATTATCTTATCAATTTCTTAGTACAAACTGTCTGTTCAGCCACTTCTTAGTGATAAACAGCTTACAAAAACATGTTTTGCAAGAGGGTTACAAGTTCAGTTCAGCAAGAACCTCTATCTTGATGCTAAAATTTCCATTTTCTAAAAACACAAGTAGCCTAACTCTCATAGCACTCGCCTGTGAAAGCCACTTATACAGGTGCACAGACGTGGATATTTGAATTCAGATCATGGCAAGCTTTGCCCCACCATCCCTCTTCTCTGTGCCATGGCTCATATTGCAGCATGGCTTCGAAGTGTGAAACTGTGTTGACACTAAACCAAGACACACAACCACCACCAGTCTGTCAGGAGACTGGACTAGAGCCAGTATAACCCTCTCTCTGATACATTTAGTGTGGAGAACAAGGCCTCCACGTCAATATGGTTTCACCCTACAGATCCACTCCTCTGGCACTAATCACTAGTGTAGACCCACCCTTAGCCAGAGACCTCAGGTTTGATGTGAGAGAGAGATCCTCCAATCAGTATGGACACTGATGGCAGGTACATATGTTTGAGTTGCTCTGAAGCACTCGTGTTCACATACTCAGAGCCAAGCTCATAATGCATTTTCCTTGCTTTCAATCTCAGCCAAGCACAGATGGCCACTATTCTAAAGACAGAGACAAGGCTCAGGGCTTCTTTCCTAAACCTTGTCCTTACCAGAGGCCCAGGGAGGGTGGCCACTTCTTGCCAGCTATCTTGTCTTGGATTGTAGCTGAAGATTTTACTGAGGAGTCCACCTACAACGTAAATGATACTGTCCAGGCAGACGGCACTGATGCATCTCTGGTAAAAAGGGGTGGGAGACAAGAGTGTCCACTTGTTGTCCTCTGGATCATAACACTGGACCTGGGAGTAAAAACATATCTATGGGAACGTGGATTTGCCAGATCTCCCTATTTAAATGAAGTTGCTATTCACTAGAAATAAAAGTGTATGGGGAGAGAAACACTAAAGAGAACTTCAACACCCACAGACCAGTGCAGTGAACAAAGGGATGAGGAGTTCTAGCATTCCCTCATGCATTCAAGTCTCTCAGACCAGCCCCCAGGGTGGCTATGGCTATCCTTGACTCAGCAAATGATTAAATGTTCAGAGAAGTTGAGAAGCACTGACTGCTCTTCTTGGAGCTCTGGAGACCATAAGCATTATGTCTGGCTGGCAGAGGTCTCCTCCAGGCAGTTACTACTGTTGCAGCTTATCTGAAGCTAATGCCTACAATGTCAGAGGATTGTTCCTGCGGTGCCTCAGGGCTGAGCAAGCTTCAGAGCAGAATAGGCTCTACTGAAACTCTTGATGAATTTCTCTTCCCTCTCTGGTACCTAAGTCTCCCTGGCTTCCATTTAAATGTGTGGCTTTATCATCTCATTATAAGGAATTCTCCATTAGCCTTCAAAAAAAGGGGTCCTTGTAGCTTAAGGACAACCCCATTTCCCTCCAAGCTCCCTGGCAAACCTTCCTTTTTAGGTTTCTGTCCATTCTTGATGTCCTAGCAATACCTTGTCAGTGTTAGCAGTGTCATCCACAGCACCACCCATCACATAGAGCTTGTTCAGGCAGGATACCACAGCTGCTGAGCTCACAGCTTGAGGCAGTGGAGCCAAGGTCGACCAGCTGTTGGAGAAGGTGTCATAGCACTCCACACTAGAGAGGCGGTAAAACCCATCAAAGCCTCCCACAGCATAGATCTGTCAAACAAGAAGAAAAGCAAGCCAATTAGAAACTCCTGAATCCATGTAATGGGCCATTTTGTCACAGTGTACAGGAGGGGAGGCTAGGACTTGGCCAAAAAGACAGACATCAAGTCACAGTAAAACCCTGGGGTTGGACTAGATGGCATTTAAAAAGTCCCTTAACCCAAACCATTCTATGAGCCCGTGAAACACCCCACACTGTGTAGACTTCACCCAAAGACTTAGCACAGCTATATGCAGAAGTTTAGCACCATCCTGTTGTACATATAATTGTTGTAACTTCCTTTGTGGCTACTTCAGGTGACAATACAGCCAACAGAAACAATGATGTCCTGGTTATATCCTAGTTGTTCTCACATCAAAACCAAGAAAGGGAAAACACACATTGTACTGGGCAGCAGAAATGGGGGATAGTGCTCCACACGGTTTCTTCCAAAATTCAGGCTATTGCTTACCTTGCCCTGAAGTGTTGCCATTTTGTGCCTCCATCGGCCTTTCTGCAGACAAGCAACCTTGATCCAGACATTCAGCTGGGAGCTCAGCATCCAAACGTCATTGCTGCTGATGTGTCCTCCTGAAAAAGCAGAGGATGGAGGATACAATCCCAAGGACAGCTCCATCACCTCACTACACCACAATATCACATAGTTCCTCCATGCAATGGAACAACTTAGGCCAAAATATATTTATTGAGTTACAACCACGTAAACTCAGCTTCCTAGGGGAGGTACTATCTAGGCTTTGAGGCACTTGTAATAGTGCTCCATCTCTTATGTAGGACTCATCTGACAGGCATTATATTTTAAGAGAAGGACAGGCAGGTGACTGATGTTTTAGGAAACTTTCCTAAAAGGAAGTTGTGGAGACGAGGGCCTGGTCTCTTCTCCCAGGTGACAGGGGACAGGATGAGAGACAATGGCCTCAAGTTCCTCCAGGGAAGGTTTAGGCTGAATATTAGGAAAAAAAAATTTCACAGAAAGGGTCATTGGGCACTGGAACAGACTGCCCAGGGAGGTGGTTGAGTCATCTTCCCTGGAGGTGTTTAAGGCACGGGTGGACAAGATGCTTAGGGGCATGGTTTAGTGTTTGATAGGAATGGTTGGACTCGATGATCCAGTGGGTCTCTTCCAACCTGGTGATTCTATGGTTCTATGAAACTGTCTGACAACACGCTCCCACACCAGCTCAGTTTCACGGCTGAACACTTTTGACAGATGCCCAAAAAGAGAGACAGTTATTTTAATGCTATGATCCTGCTCTTGAAGGGTGACATTGTTCTTTGGGCCAGCAAAATACAAATTACCTAAGGATAAACTTCAAGAAGTGAAGTTACTCCAAAGCTGGAGTGCATGTGAATGAGTCCTAGTGAACAGACTTAAGGAGTGACTGTCCAAGCAGAAGTCACGCCGTTCTTGGCAAACAGAAAGGGACTATCTGGTCCAGGGTATCTCACCTGATATGTACACATCGTTCTTCAGTGTGCAAGTAGCAAACTCTGACTTGGTGTAGCCAGGCATGCTGGAGAGGGCTGTCCACTGCCTGCTTTTTGGGTGGTAGAGGTCTGTAAAGGGCAGCTTCAGAAGGCCTTTCTTATCGCAGCCCCCAATGATGATGATGACTTCTGCCAGCTCCATGAACCTATATCATGAAAGGCATTGGGTAAGTCCCTGGGCCAGGCTGTTCCTTTCCAATGCCCCTCCCATCCTATATCTAGGACACTGACAGCACAGTCCAGTGGATAAAGCAGGATCCAGTCCCACTTCATCTACTGATTTTCTGTGCAAATAATTTCACCCTTGCATCTTCCCTCTTGTTTGCACATTCAAATCAAAGGTACCTCCCAGGTTGGGTGGGAAGAGGTCCAAACTGCATAGGGAAAGAAAATAGGAATGACCTTTAAAAGCCGCTCATGAGATTGCTTGCTGCCACTTACCCTCCCCCTTACAGCACAATTAAACCTAATACTTAAGGCACAGCCACGAGCATGGAAAGCCATTCCTGGCAGCCCTGCTGCAGTAAGCTCTCCATCTGGAGAAAGAAGTGTTTCCAGGAAAACTCTCTCTCTCTCCAGCCCTAATAGCAGTGAGCAGATGAGACAGACAGTGGGGGAAGGAAAATCCTGCCAAGTAGTAGGTGGCAAAAGAGGAAAGGCTGTGCAGGAGGAGAGGGGAGAGGAAGGAGGAGAGTGAAAGAGGATTTCAAAGACTTCATCCAATCCCCAGCTCTGCCATGGTTTGTGTAGGCTGAGACAATTCACTTAAGACCAAAGCTGTAAAATGAGGGAGGTAAAACGTGGATGCTTTAGGGTGGGATTTACCCCCAGAGAATTTTAGTTGTCTGCATCCTTGAGGAGCTCACAACAGAACCTGTTTATCAAGCAGTTCTGTATATAATAGACCATTGTGGTATCAGCACAGATGATGTGTCAAACCATTTCTCCTACCTGACAAAAACACACTCTAAGTGTCAGGCTGGGATTTCTGAGACACACTAGAGCACCATCTGTCTTTCTGCCCAGGATGTTGCCCTGGGCAGCAAGAAAACCTGTGCACCTTGGGCCAAAGGTCAGGAGAGCACAAAAATCTGGCCACACAGCCCTGTGGTCACTAGTGTCCTCTGGAAAAGATCAGGGCATTTTGCAAACAACCCCAGAGCAGAGGTGTCCATCAACACTCCTACCAATTACACCCTAAAGGACCTGTGGGGCCCTGAAGAAGCAGACTTAAAACATGGTAGATAAAATCCAAACTTCACAGTCACAAAAAGGTACAGATTTCTGCACACATCCAAGCTTAGAAATCACTTTTGTTTTGCTTCCTCCACCTTACACTAGTAGCTGCCTGGGCCAGCATCTCTCTTTTTGCTGTTTATCAACAAACCAATGGAAAATTAAAAAAAAAAAAAAGAAATAAAAAAGTCTGGGCATACCTAGGTCGCCACCTGGAATATTAACAGGGTTTTGGTTTTTTTTTTCTTTTCCTGGACATTAATTTCTGACCCTGCAGTAATACCTTTGAGTTGGGCACCACACTGATGGTCAGGACTGAGATGGGTCCAAGATTTCCTGCTAGCAGACAGCTTGGAAAAGGTGAGAAAGGAACCAGGAGAGGTGAAATAAGAGCAGACTAGAGGCATAGCTGGTAATGAAAAACAGTTCTAAACCTGGTGGTAAAACCAGACAGAATCAAAGAGTTACAGACACCTCTTCCTGACCATAGTCCGCACACATATGTGGCAAGCATTATTGCACACCCAGAGCACTTATTACCAACACAAAAAAAAAGTATTGCATGCATTAGTATAAAGTTCACAGGAATCCTTTAAGCCAGGCTAACACATTCAGCATCTTTCTTTTTGGAAACAGGGAGGTCCAAAGAGAACCAATAGGATTTTTAAAAAAACCCAAAACAAACAAACAAAAACAGAAGAAGAAACAACCAGAAACAACCAAAGAACTCCCCTCAGACATTAAGATCCATCAACTTAGGCCATGGAGATCTAGGGAAGAAGATGTTGTGTTTTACCTTCTGGGCCTTGATCGCAAAGAGCTGACTTCATTCCCAAGGATGTAGTACTTGCGGGCTTCATGCAGTAGAGGAATGCACTCCTTCGAGTCCTGGATGAGTCCATCTGTTTCCACCTTCTCCAGGAAGTAGGTGGGGTCAAGCAGAGGCAGACGTACATGCTCAAGAAGGTCCTTCAAGGCTCCCTTCCTAGCAGGTATGTCATGCCGTACCCAGCGCATGACGGCTTCAAAGACCACCTCCTCCTTGGGGACATCCAGCTGCTCATCAGACAGATATTCAATCAGCTCCTTCGCACCCATTTCCAGGAACTCTTCATGACATGACACCTCCACAAAACACTCCAGCATGAACCTCTTGCTCTTTTCTGTCAGGGATGTAATGGAGAACGAATTGGCAAACTTCATGATGCCCAAACAATTGCACGGGTGAAGCTGGCCTTCAAGGAAGGTGATACAAGCATCTCTGAGCTTGGAGATCTGCAGCAAGTCAGACAGTTCCAAGATTCCCTCAACGTTGTCCTCCTGAATAATGATGTTCCCTCCATACATATAATCAAGAAGGAGAGACATAGTAGAAGCAGATATCTTTTGAATATTAATGATATCCTGGTGGCTTTCCTTGAGATTACCACCAAACATGGCCCGAAAATACTTGCTGTTGGCTGACAAAGTGGCACGATGACAGGGGAATTCTTGTCCATCAATTAATAGCACCACATCTGTAAAGATGCCACTCTGACGATAGGAGTTCAGTGTCTGGAGGATTTGCTCAGCGTGGCAGGACCCACTACAGAGCTTCATATGCAGGTTTTCTTTGCTTGGGTCCCTTGTCACATTCTCCAGGCTGCTTGTCCTGAAACTGGATTCCTCTTTCATCATTCTATGCATCCTGGTTGGGAAGCAGTGAAGGAGACAAGAGAACAATATGCTATTAACGTATCTGACTGCGATGTCCAACACCATCGCTGTTCCTCCCTCTTCTTTGATGACATAAGGAACTACAGATTCCAGCCAATCGGACTCTGTCCCTTCATCCTCACACACAGCTCATCCTCAGTAACCAACATTTCCTCCAAACTACAGCAGAGTGATGGGCACTAGGATGTTTCCAATCCAACCCCATCTTAGTAGACAAAATTCAGCTTTTAGGAGATGTTTCTAAGGCCCAACCTGTGCTGTACTAATACCTCGACACCCTTTCCTTTCTTTCTGACATCTTGTGGCTCTTATTAACTAGTTCCTCCTTCCTCTCAAATGCAAGTGCTCCACAATATGACCCAGCTGAGATCAAGGTAATATTTTGACCTTTTCTATCAACTGGGCTTTCAGAGATATATTAGTCCGGGCAAAAATCCAGAGATAAGGATGTGAGAATGAGATTTGCCAAAGGTAGCTATGACATGGCCTGCCCAAAAGTAGGGAAGTTGTCTACACCTGGCATACTTTTCTGCTAGATTTGTTCTCTAGGCGGTTTTAAGTCTTTCCAAAGGATATTATAAAGTGATTGCAATGAAGCACAGCAGACTTCTCTCCTGTGAGCTCCAACAGTTCACACCAACATCTTGAGCACCAGGACTTATCCCCATGGACAGGGAAAGTCATGTACTCAACTTGCAGGCTGTAAATAGTGTGCATCCAAAAGAGTTATCCCTGCTCAGGTCAAGGAGAGGCAGCCAGATCACCTGTAAAGACTAACCCCTGGGAAGAAGAGCTTTTGCCTGCAGAGAAGGGAATCTGAAAAGCAGAGGACCACTGTAGCACTGACATGGTGACAAGAATTTACTGTCTCTGACAGTGGCGAGTGAATCAAAAACCTCAAACCCTCAACTACTACCTTGACCATCCTAGACCCACTAAAAGGTTGGCATTGCCTCATTTCCTCCACTTCTCCCCAAAAGCCAGGCCTGACCCATCACTGTTGCATAGATGCAGATGCCAGGGGAGGAAGAAAATGGGGACTCAGACTCTGCTTTTAAGTGTCCTCTCAGTCAGGGTCTGGAGCATCTTACCACAAACCTCAGTCAGAAGTACAAGTCCCCACTGGATAACAAGTTATCAGATATCAGTGGCTTTATGGTGTTCACCCACTCTCCTGCAGGAAGGCAGGCAGCGCATCCCTTGAGGAGGATTACCTTGAATTTCTCATGAGTCAAAAATCACTATCTTAGTGATTAGATGTCTTTCATCTCTTTTCCTACACCTGCATTCTCCTGGACAGCCATCACATCCAACCACGGACCCCAAAGGTGCTCAGATTCTCCCATGCTCCAGAGGATACTACCTGGCTGCATCTGCACCAGAGTAGTCATGTATAGGACAACCAAATCTAGTTCTGAGGATTATCACTCCACCACCCCAAGAAAGTGTCCCTGTATCCTTTGTGCCTCCAGAATCCCAGCAGTGGGAAAAACACCTCTGTGCCACGGGATGTTGCAGAGACCTGAAGAGCAGCAAGGCAGCATGACAAGCCCTGAATAAATATCTTAAGAAATCCATTGGGAGTAAGTGAAAGCTCTGAACTCTACAAACGTCACTGATAGGTGCTCAGGGCTGTGTTTGTTAAAAGTGATGTAGGGAAGTTACAACAAAGGCAGGTCTTTAGAGATATCTTTGTAAAGAGCACCACAGACTTCCACATTTCACCAACACACACGGCTCCAGATGAGAAAGAAAAACTCATCTATATCCTCATTTCTCTCACTGATCCACTCATGTTTCCAAGCCATCAGGGTCACTCACACACAACTCCACAGCTCATAGTTGGAAAGAAAGAGTTTAGGTTGACCTGCTCACAGAGACTAACCCCTCAATCCTGAGTTAATCCCAATGCCTTTCTCCAGCTCACGTCCCTCCTGTCTACCATGAGATGAACGATGCAGACTTTAAAGAAAGAGCAGGTTTGCCCCATTGTCATCACCCATTCACACTCCCCTCTGGGTCACATTCACCATCCTAGTACCAGTCAGCATCAAATACTGCTTTTTTTTTGCAAGCTCCCCCAGCTTCTATTGCAAGAAGTCCAACATTACCTGGCCTACAGGTTGTGTTCTCCAGGTGGGACCTACCGAAGATTCAGTTGCCCTCTCGGAGATCTCCCATCCACGTTGGGGTTCTGCATGGACACAGTAGGCTCAGCCTTTCTGCAGTAACGCTTGGGGAAGCACAAAATCAGCCCCTTTATCCACACTGCCAGAGAGGTGGGGGAAGAAATCTGCTTTTGTTTCTCCTGAATGACATGCCAGAGAGCTACAGGGCATTAGCCATGCAGCTGTCAGTAACAGCCAGCCAGGGAGGAGCCAGGACCCAGGGAAAACCCATCGCAACTCGGGGAAAATATATCACATCAAGGCAGCTTAAGGGGGCCAAGCCATCTGGAGAGCAAACTGAAGTCCAGGTGGAATGATTCATTTGATAGAAACTATGCCTCACTGAAAACCACACTAAAGCCAATAAATAAAATACGCCTCTGTGAGCAAAATGACGCCCGGAGCAGGAATGGACTAGGTCAGGGAGTAGCTGCAGTCCCCTTCATTAACGTGTGATAATTAGGTAATTAGGTCCTTGAGGATGATGAGGACAGACGAGGTGGTTTGCCCCATGTGGCTTTCTGCATCCTCCCCTCTAACTCAATCCCAGTTGTTGGCTGAATTTTAAAATGCTCATAGCAAGGATCAAAGCAGCCTGGGGAAAGAAGCTACATGAAGTAATCCTTGAGCTGAAAATTCTCAAAATCCCTAAAGTGATGCAGCCAGCCTTCCCCTCCCTTGCTTGGCATTGCCTTGAACTTGTTCATGCTAGGCAGAAGTATTAATAATAACCAACACCTGCATGTTGGCATCCCAGTGAAATTGCTTTTCTGCAGGGCACCACTGCTGCGTTTGCTGGCTGGGTCCTTTTCTGCTCCTCTCCCATTGCTGGGATGCAGGGCACAAGCTGGCATCCTGCTTGCTCCCAGCATTTGCATATGAATCACCAGCAACCTGGAAGGGACTTCAGTTTCCCAGACTGCGATTGTGAGTTGGGAGATTTACTCTTAGGACCCTCCACCCTGATGGAGTTGGTATTGCCAGGCTGCACTGATCACAGGTGCAACCGCATCTGCACAGAGAGAGTGCTAGAGAAAAAACAGAGTGTATTATTAGGACAAACGGCAGCACAGCACTGATGCTGCCCCATGGTGCACAGCACGAAGGTCTTCAGAGCGCTGGAAACTCTTCAGCAAGGCTGCAAAACTGTCATCTCCCCCAGCCATAAAGCATGGGGCTACCAACCTCTTCAAGCAATGCGTGCAGCCCTCAGGGCATGGGGAGAGGGGACATATATTAAGGGTTGTAAACACACAAAATGACCTCAATGAGAAGATTTTCCAGGGTGCAGCTGTCCCTGTGTTCATGCCAAGCTGCCTATTGAGTAAATTTCTACAGCCAGACTGCACTGCACTTGGCCTTGGATCTCCGTGCAATGCCGCTGTGCCCCAAATCAACTGCCATTAAGCAAAAGCTCTGCCACAACCCATGTGCATGGCCTTTTTGCCTGACATTGAGGGCATTAAATAGCCCATAAATGGGATGAAGATGTGGATATGTTTAAAAGAGGTGTCTGCTAGGCAGCACTGGAGGAAGGAGTAGGAGCTCCTTATATGCCCCTTATTTTGCTTCCAGTGTCACGGGTCTTCTCCCAGAATAGATACAGACACCAAAATAAAGGATCTTGAGTCCCAATGTAAAATCCTTTCTTCACATTAAAAATTCATACAATCTGGCACATGGACCCAGAAGTAATTAGGCACAGACCCACAAGCATTAAAAAGAGGCAAAAGTGAACTACAAGTTATATAGGACTAGGAACTCCAGGCATCCATTGGGAAAGCTCTGTGTGAATGTAGGACCAAGGCTTCCTAAAGGAGCAGCAGAGTATGAATGTCAGGAGGAGAAAGGAGTAGGAAGGAGAAGAGATGCAGCTAGGCTGAAAAGCAAGCGAGAGAAAAAGAATGGAAAGGATGAGCAAAGGTAGAAGAGAGTTTGGGATAAATTGGGTAAAGGAGGCCATGATGAGACATCTTGAGGGAGATGGTCAGTAGGACTTCATCTGCCTTGTCTGTACCTCCCCAGCACATGCCCAAGAGAAGGAAATGCATCCTATCCAGGACAGCTGTCTAATCCTTCCTAGCATCACCATCCATGGCTCCACTTTGCCATGGAGAGAGTCAGGACACCCTCTTTTCACCCTCAGCCAGTTATCAGAAGTGAAGGGCAGTCATCAACCTGCAGGAGAGGGGACTGAAGCAGGAAAGTCAAGTACATGAGTAAGGGCAAAGAAGTAACTAGAACAAAAACAGGGTCCAGAAGGAAGAGAAAGAAAAAACTAAAAGGTTTAAAAGGCAATAAAACAAACTTGATTTCTTATTTCACAAATGATCAATACTCACATAGAGCTTGAAACGTGCTTCATCCAAGAAGAGTTTGCTTGTCCGAAGAGTCCAGGCAAAGGGGAACCAGCCTTCATGCTCCTGGTGCTGCTCACATCATGGCGAGATCTTTCATAATGGGTTTTAAATTTGAAAGCCTCTAGCCACTGCATCATACTAAGGCTTCAGCAAAGATAGGAGGTCATTCTTATGGCAAATAACTGTGTAGGCCTAGGGCAGAGTCACATCAGCATCACCTCTCAGACCCCAGGACTATGAATCTACTAATGAATTGAAAGGGCTGGAAAGGTTCCCAGATAGGATGAGAACTATCCCAGCTGTACCACTAAGCTCTAAATAAGGGCAGTTTTAGAGAGGAAGAAAAAGAGTTAAATAGTGAAACGTTGCCTGTCCCAAGCCATTCAGGCTTAGAGCCAGCAACCAATCCTTAGCTCTTTTATTTGAATAACGGACAGCCTACATGACTCTCATTTCTCTCATTTCAAGCTTTCAATATCTTCCCCTAGGGTACAGCAATGACAGCACACTGTTAGGGATTATGCAGTGTTATAGATACTAGAAGCTCTACCCATTCCCCTACAGCAGTTTTACATTTAACACTAAAATGGTATTCTCAGAATCAAATTCATGTCATGGTACAGATTACCCATCACCAACCAGTAAGAAAGCAATATATTTACTTTAATCCCTTCAAACTATATGTTAAATGCACCCACACAGAGGCTGGAGAAAACAGCTGTTAACCAAGAACAATCCCACACTGACCCAGATGAGATCTCCTTCTCACCCAAAGCATTCTGTCTGCAACTGGAAGCAGATCCTAGGGTAAATAATGAAAAAATTGAGCAAGCACCAAGAAAGCCTTTCACTTAATATATACATTTAGCAAAGAACAGTTCAGGGACTTCCCAAGCTGGATCTCCAGTCCAGACTCATGTGTTCAGTAAGTGCTAATGGACATATGAGCCACTTAGTCTTCTTCAAACTTGCTTAGGGCTTTTGGTCTTCACAACACTCTGGGGCAATGACTTGCATAATGTGCATTAAAAATAAATGCCTTCCCATTTGTGTGGTTTGAAAATGTTGCCTGATTAATTGTATGGGTGCATTACTGTCCACATGTGGCCACAAACACTGAACAGATATTTCACTGTTACTATTCAAGATTCAGGTCTGCACAGTTGCCTTCTCTCCATATGACTGCTTTTCAGCCACTATCTTGTAAAACCCAGATGGGAGAGAAATGTAGACTCATAGAACAGTTTGGATTGGAAGAGATCTTTAAAAGTCATCTACTCCAAGCCCCCTGCCATAAGCAGGATCATCTTCAACTAGAGTAGGTTGCTCAGAGCCCAGTCCAACCTGACGCTGAATATCTCCAGGGATGGGGCATCTACCACCTCTCTGGGCAATCTGTACCAGTGTTTCACCACCCTCATCATAACACACTTCTTCCTTACATCTAATTTGAATCCAATCTCTTTTATATTACCATTACCCCCTCATCCTATTGCCATACATCTACTGAAAATTCTGTCCCCATCTTCCTTATAAACCCTCTCTAAGTACTGAAAGGCCACAATAAGGTCTCCCCGGAGCTTCTCCAGGCTGAACAACCCGAGCTCTCAGCCTTTCTTCACAAGGTAAGTGTTCCAGCCCTCTGACCATTTTTGTAGCTTCCTCTGGACCTACTCGAACAGGCCCATATTTATCCTGTGCTCCAGGCACCAGAGCTGGATACAGTACTCCAAAGTGGGGTCTCACCAGAGTGGAGTAGAGGTGTATAATCACCTCTCAATCTGCTGGTCCTGCTTCTTTTGATGCAGCCCAGGATACCTTTGGCCTTCTGGGCTGTGAGTGCACATTGCCAGCTCATGTCCACTTTCCATCCACCGGTAACCCCAAGTCCTTCCCTTCCTCACCCAGCCCATACTGACAGGGACCCCAGCCCAGGTGCAGAACCTTGCACTTGGCCTTGTTGAACCTCATGAGGTCCACTTGGACCTGCTTACTCCTAAAGCCTGTCCTGGTCCCTCAAGCACATCAACCACACCACTCAAGCTTGGAGTCATCAAGAGGGGCTGCAATACAACTACACCGACCTCAAGAAGGACGGCTCTCCACATCTCCCTCTGGTCAGACCTTTAACGTCCTCACAAAACACGAAAAAGCAGAAACACAGGGAGAAAATCAAAGCATCCTCATTATGCAAGCAATCCCAGAACACATGACGTCACAGACTGGCAGGGGAATACTGACAATTTATTTCACAGAGCACTGCAGAGTTTATTTCGGTCTAGGTCTATTTAATCAAAAAAGTATCATCCTTTAAAAAAAGGAAAGGAAGTAAATATTCAGGATGATAATGATAACCATCAGTGCATTACGCATAAAGTTTGGGTCTCATCATTAAAAAAAAAGAAAAAAGTGAATTGTGAAAACAACTTTTTGTTGGACTTCTTTCAACACTCCAAGCTTTTAAGCACTTGACCTTTCAATAAAGTCATCTCCAAGGATAAAAACAGAACATGCAGGTGATTATCAACAGATGCTGAGATTTAAACATCTCTCACTTGGCAATGACAATCCACTGGGAATGTTTCTATACAGCACCACATTAAAGAGAGAAGCGACTTTGTTCTCAAAAGCTTTCAAACCCACTGAAATCTTGCAATTCCGCAGAAAAAAATATCACACTGTTTCATGGACTTGAGGGAGTACCACATATAAATACAGTATTTGGGAATGGAAAGATCGCACAGACTGGGGTCATATTCCACTTAAATTCATACAAACCCAGGGCAGATGCAAAGAAATTAAAGTCTTGACTTGCACTTCTTAGGTGCTTATCAAAGCATCACAATTATCATTTTCATTATCAATAGGGGTAATTCTCTTCCACATAGCTAAGTTGGCCACTTCTACCCCCAGTTCTTATACACTAAGTCCAAGACTTCAGGTTTCAAAACATTACTGGAGTACAGCTTAAAAAATTTAGAGCAGTTCAATGTTGCCAAGAGAAGAACAAACTACTTAAGGAAGTTTTTATCATGGCTTATTTCTGGCCTTTCCAAGCCTGCTTTGGGTTTCAAACATGATGCACATCAGCATCCCTCAGACTACTCTCCCCTCTGCCAGATGCCTTCTCCCAGTCATTCATGGGCTCCACAACCGAGCTTGGCCAGCGCCCAAAGACTCAGTCTTAGCTCCCATTCATCCCAGGAAACAACTTTGATAGTCCCATCGTTACTTTCAAGCCAGTGCAACCTAAGCTTCAAAGGAAGCTTGCACTCAATGGGATTTTTTGCATTGCACATTGTGTCAACCAAGGTCCAGCAAGAGAGGGAGCAGCCTAACATCAGAAGGGACTGAGCCAAGACCCATTCACAGCTCCGGCAGCCTTCTGTCTGGCTTCAGCTCCCTTGGGAACTGGCTCCACGTGAACAGCAAAGTGACCCAAAATCAGGCTGAGACTACTCTTGGGCTGACTGCAAGCCATTTCAAGGAGGGGATAAATGTAACAGTCATCTACTTTGTTTCTGGGTTTGGGTTTTTTTCCTTTTAACCTCTAGTCTAGGATTTTGGTTTAAAGCCTTTTACATTAGAAACATGCTGATGAGAGCTCTTGCCTTCATAAGCCTGTCAGTATCTGCTGCAAGGCTGTCACTCCTTTGGAGGACAGGAACATACAGCCTTAAAGATCCTACTTTTAAAGCAAGGAGGAAAGGTCTCCTTGCAGGAATAAATTACATTCTGGGGCTGCTTCACCTTCCCAACTAATCACAACTCCTTCACCCATAGGCATCTCCTTGGCCCAGAGAAGGGGGAAGCTCCCACTGTACCACCACCTTCTCTTCCTACACGAGTGCAAGGACAAGGAAGCAAAGGAGAAACTGCAAATGCCACTTGAAGTGGCAGGCACTTCAGCCAGATCTGAGTGGTGACAGTAACCTACAGCACTGCTTTTTGCAAGCCATCTGGGCTCCTGAAAGAGCCCAGTTCAGGGAGAAAATAGAAAGAAATAAGAAAAGGTGTGTGGGGGTGTCAAAATTCAAGATATTGGTGCCAGCAGAGGCCAATCCACAGCCAGCGCTCAGGATTTGCCTTCAAGACTGCAGGAAGACATTTCAAGGTGGCCATTCCCCTGCAAGCATCCAGGCTTTGGGAAGGAGGACAGGACAGGGAGAAGGTGCCCAAATGACTGAGCCAGTGCAACTCCTTCCCTGGCTCTGAACTTCAGCAGGGAAGAGCAGTGCTACCTTCTCTCATAGGAAAGCTTCTCTCCTCCAAACAGCCTCCTGTCACATTAGAGCTAAAACTTCACTGCCCAGGAAGGGGGGAAAGGGGGAGGAAATATAAAAAAAACCCCAAAACCAAAAAAAACCCCAAAAAACCATAACAAAAGACTTCACAAGAACATCACAACGTACAGAGTTCAGCTATACAGTCACTGCACCAAGGAAGGAGGGGAGGAGGGCAAGGGGAAGAAAGCGGAGACATGTCCAATGTGGTTTTCCCTGAACCCCGGAAAGGGACCCAGGTTGTCACATCAAGATTCAAATAACTTCAGTCATAAGGAGAAGGATTTAATGAACACAGTATTTCCACTCATGCCCTGGAAAAATTACACTCAGGAAAAAAAAACCAACAAACAACCAGACAAAAAAATATCAGATTTTCTACATATTTACAAAAATAAGCCCCCCGACCTCACAACCAGGGAGGTGGAGTAGCCAGTGATGGGAAATGGGAAGGGGTCTCTGCCCAGCCAGCAGTTCCTCAAAGGTTCCCATCCCATAGCAAAGCAGGAGAGCACGGCTCTCGCTGCTGGAGCGAACACAAGGGCAGCCACGTGCCAGAGTTGGACTGGAGCCTCAGTTCATCCGCAGTTTGGTGTCCCGATGATCCGTTGGGGTGACCATCTCATTGGCAAAGCCATTCTCGGAGCAGAGAGACAACTCGTCTGTGGTCTCCACACCATTGTTGATCTCTGGGAAGGAAAGAGAAAGAAGGTGAATATTGTCACAAGAGTGCAGATCCCAGAAGCCCCCTGTGAATGGGGAAACCGAGGCACTGAGCAGCCATGCAATTCCACCGCATGGGATCCACTCTAGCTTTACTAACACTGCAAGCATTTAAAACCAGTTTTGAACAGGATCTTCCTCCAAATTTCAGACTTTGGGAACCCTCAGAGGCAAATCTGGACATACATACACATGATGCCACAGGCTGAATCCATCCCCCAAGAGAAAAGGATGCAAAATACTTGAACTTAACCTCTACCCAAATGGCCGTTCTGGAAAAAGGTAGACTCCTATAGTCATTGGTTTCACTCGGAAAAACATGGAACTGTCGGAGTCTTAATTGTAAACACTCACTCTAAGCAAGAGCATTTGTTTCAGAGGCACAAAACTTTAATACCTTTACCTCTAAGTATATTTTATGCCTAGGACATGTTGGGGAGGCTTAATTCTGCTGTGACCAAGTGCTTTCCTTCCGGGCTTTCCTTGGACTTACACCCAATTTTCACTGGAAAGCAGTATCGGGCCTGCATTTCACACAATAAGCTCTTTGAAACAAGAGTTGTTTGGCTATGCATGCGCCCAGCACAATAAACCCTGATCACTGCCGGAGGTGTCTAGTCCCTAAGTATGAAGAAAACTCATTACAAAGTTCAGGGAAAGATTATATTCACATTCCTTGAATGGGAGTTTTCCAGCTTCATGAACCAACATCAATCTTTTAAAACTAAATGTTTCCCTCTTCATATGCATTTCTGAGCTCTTTTTTAGAGGCAGGGTGAGATGGACACAGTGACAGCATGTTCCAACCAGCACAAATAAATGCTGAGAATAGCACAAGGTCATCAGGAATATCTCAACCTTTAGCTCCACTGAATCCCAGGTCTACCCCAAACTCATCACCACTATTTGTGTGCCATTGTTTTAAAGGGTTTTATAGCTTTTGACACACTGATAACAATTGAGAGGCAGAAGATGTAGGGCAGTATAGTGCATTTGCTTGGCATAACTTGTGAAGTTAAATGCAGGTTTAATGAGCAAATCAGTGCTCAGACATGCACCAGTTTGGGACAGGTCGGTCATGACGACATCCCACAAAGTGGTTCAGTGCAGTAGAGCCTGTCCCAGCAGCAGGAGATAACACCCATATAAAGACCACCTACTCCATCAGCAGAGAACAGGGTGACAGCTGAGGGATGGAACCAAGGACTCAGACCAACCAGCCCCATCCATACCTGAGAAGATCAGCTTCTCCTTCATAATCTTGACATCCCGGCTGGACCGGCGAACAGCAGCACTGAGCATGATCTGCTCCGGGTTGTAGGACCTGATGCTTCCTAACCGCCACCTGCAAGACAACAGAGGAATATCAGGGGATGGTCTCCCCAATCACAAGAGCATCCTCAATTCAAGTGGCTACCAACAATGTGAAGACCAACAAGTCCCAGAGACCCTCACACTTTTGCTTCCTTGTACCTACACAGCCCTGCATGGTAGGAGGATGTTCAGAGATGAGCATGTTATCTCAGAGGGGTACAGACATACAAAAAGGTCATCTTTAATCACCTTGAGCATCTTAATTCTACTAATTTCACCAAAGACTGCAGATGCCCCCAAACCCTCTCTGTCACATCGTCTATCCAGCTGCCCAGAGGAGGCAGGGCTATTTTGACTTTTAGGATTGGAAAGAGGGAACAGAAAAAGATACTAGGCAAAGGAACCACAGCATTTTCCTCAGAGTGGTTTGTGGGAGAAGAGAGCTCAAAGACAATTTAAGGTCTCAAACATGAGACACAGCACAGACACCAACAAGAGCTGCATTGCAGGAGATTACAAGCCATCCCAATGCAGGTAACTGCCAGATACAGTGCCCTTCAATGCGTTTTCTCCCAGGGCACTTCCCTCCCAAAATGCAAGGTCTTTACCTAAAATTTCTACACAAACCCTCCATTTTTTAAGCCTTGACAAAACTCAGTGTTCATCAAACCTTTCCATTACATGAACAACTTGAGGCTGATAGTTCAACTTAAAATTAGCCAGACTTTTATTCTCATTACTGAATGCATGTGAAGAACATTACTTCATGCACCAACTGAGGGCAAACCCTCAGCTGCAGAGCTGCTGGCAATAGAAGTGAAAGGTGAGCTGCTGCTGCAATAGAGAAAAACAAGGCTTGGTGGTCTACCCAAGCACCCATTGTAAAGGGATGCCATTTAGGCCAGGCTTTCATACTGCATATCCCAGTGATTTCTTGACCACAAAAAAAAGGGCTTTCGAGTAAATCCCCCTCTCCTTGCTAGAGCCAGAGAGGCTAAACCTGGAGGGACTTAGGGTGGCTTATGGGGTTTCTGATGTTCTGGCACCATCTAGTGGCTCATGCACAGAAATGAAGGTGCTTGGTTTTTTTTAAGGGTGACAACCACCTTCTCTTAAATTTCTACCCCACTACCCAGCTTCAGGAGCAGAGGATTTCAGAAGCCCCACACATCTCCAGCCTGGATCCATAGTGTCAGCCTGACAAAGCAGCATCCACAACAGAGGATCTGCAGATTTTCCAAGAAAATCTAGTTGATGTCCATTTTATGGGGTTTCCCTCCCTCTCCCAAATCCCACTGGGTGACACCGTACTCTCAGGCTTTGACTGGGGTATGGATGAAGGCAGATGTTCTGCTACAGAGAAAAGAAGGAGTGGGATGGCAACACAACACAGCTCACAGGACCATGAACAGAAGCAACACAAAGGAAGCACAAGGAGACAAATATATTAAAGTATAAACAAGTTTAAAAATCAGAAGAATACTTTTCTTCTATTATCATCATCCTCATCATCAAAATTGAGTAACTGATATGGAAGATGACCATTTTTGCCCTGAGTCTCCCATGCAGGCAGAACCCACTAAGGTCAATGTGGTTCAAGTGCATAGGATCTCACAGGATAAGACCCTCCCTTAAACTATAATCGGGACTGAAACATATTGCTATAACTACAAATCTTTTCTTTGCCCACAACGTAAGGATTTTCAGCATTGGGTTGGGCTGCAGGGTCAAAACGCACAGTGACCTCTTGCCCGCAGGTTCTAGATGTCCCAGGGAGGCCACAGGCTGTTTTGAGTCAGCAGCAACCCAGCCTCAAAGGGGTGCAGGTACCAAGGACTCTTCTCCTTCTGCCATGAGGAATGACCACTGCTCTCTGCTCCCCATTTTGCATGGTGACTGTGGTCAGACCGAGGGGGGTTAAACATGCACAGGGGGACAATGACTCCTCTCACAGGGGTGCATTGCTCTGATTGAACAAGGTAGGAGGAAGTGACCCCATTTTTCAAGGGTGACTTTGAAAGAGTCACCAGTACATTTAAACACCATACAAATTACTCTCTGCTGTGCTCAGTAGCCTTTGGGTCTTGTTTAATAGAAAATAGCACCTCTCCTACCCCCTTGGACTCTGTTGTGATCAGCCACGTTTAGGACAGCAGCGTGCAAAAAGGCCAGACAGACAGCAGGTAGGTCTTGTTCTGGGAGGTTGGCATCAAAGCAGACCAGACGGACACGGGGTGGGAACAGACTAAAAAATACTAGGACAACAACACAGAGACAGCATACACCATGTTAGGGCCATGACCAGCCCCTTTGTTTTGGAGAGGGGATGCTAAATGGCAGGGAAAGGGGATGGGAGAGGGGCAGGTCAGGAAGAAAACGGGGTTGATTGGTACTGAGGTGATAAGGTGGAGCAAGCAAAGAGCCAAGCCAGTCACAACCACAGAGTTCCCCATCCTGTGACCGCTCTTGCCTAAAGCCTGCCCAGCTCTTCCATGCCTATCTTCTCATCCACAAGCCAGGAAGCAAAAGGAAGAGAGAAGGGGAAAACATCCAACCTCCCTCCATCCACAGAAGGATTCAGCCTAGCCCCATAGCCAGGTCCTGGTTTAAGGAGATACCATGAGGATGTAATGCTGCAAGTCCAAGGTACTTTGTGCAGCAGGCAATACTTGCAGGCAGCCAATCCTGATCCCTGAGGTAGTGTGTGGGCAGAAGGAGAGGGGCATATAAGCACAGATAGCCAAGTCCTCAGAGTACAACCCCATTGCACACAGCAAAAGGAATGGAGAAGGTAACACGTGAAGAATTTAGTCCAAATATGGGCACAGTGAAGGCTTTACTGCAGACATGTGGCAGCACTTCCCTCCAAGGGGATGTAAGTGACTGGTAAAAAAAAATAGCCAAAAGAAGGAGAAATCTGGGTTTCCAATTGATGGCACTTCAAAACCAGCACGCCAAGCTCATTCCTGGGTGCAATGATATTTATTCTCACACTGCATTTCCAGTTTCACAGTGGTGTAACTGGGCAGAGACTCCAGAAAGATCTCAAACCCCAAGCACAGCAATTGATGAGCCAAACCTTTTCAGCTGTTAGCCTTATTAGTTCATTTCCAGGGCCAGAGAAGCTCTTTATATAATTGAACAGGTTCTATTATTTTCTTTAGAACCGGCCAAGTCAAAAGAGGTTGGTTGCAAAAGTCTCTGGCAAATGCAGGAGGGAAAGGATATTTCGCATGGGATTATTTCCATGGAGAAATCATTACATCTACTCGAAATTTCCCAGTTACAACATGCTGCAGGGCCTCAGAATGGGGCTGTTTTAGAAGGTAGCGACTTAGATCATGGTAACAGAAGGTGAGATTGCCTTCAAAACATCCACCGGCTTGACTTCAGCATCAAGCTCCCGTGGTGCTCATGGATATGGACTATGCAGTGTTCAGACCTTTATGGTGCCCCTGTGAAGCCAGATGTTTGAAAGCATTGTGAAAAGCTGCATCCTGCCCTGTCCATCTGCAGTTAAGCCATAGCAGAGAGAGATAGAGAAAGAGAGGAAGGAAGGTTGAATAAAAAAAGAGAAAGAGGAGGAAAGCACCAGAATTACCTGATCATGTGATAGCTGTGAGATGCCAGAATGCAGCAGAGAGAAAGAGGAGGAACATGCACAACAGTCAGAGCAGTAAGAAAATAAACAAGGCAAAGAGGCAAAAAGATAGGTTAGAAGTCATCACAGTTGGTATTTCCCCTCTAGAGAGGCTGCCATGATCCTGTCACCAGGGCTGAAAAGCAGAACAGCAGGAGCAATCCCTACCCGTGGCTACAGAAGAGAGACAAGCCATGCGTAGGAGACAGGACGAGCGCATCAAAGCGGTGGCTCTGTTCCCGCCCACCCCCTCATCCTTGTATGAAGGAAGCAGTTCTGTTTTGCCCCAACAAGGATTCAAAGAAAAAAACAAAAACCAACCATGACACTGGAGGCCAAGTGCTAAGCCCCAATTCCCGAAGCTGAACCACATCACCAGGTTGTAGTCAGGCAATTCTGCAGCAAATTGGTTTTGAAATACTCCCAATACTGCTACTAATTCTTTGATGTGGTGGAGAAACTGGAATGGCAGGGAAATGGGTCCCTCCTGCATAAGGCTCTTGGAAGAGCAAGCCTTTTCCTGCAGTAAGTCTGATTTCTGGTGCTAGAGTTTCTCCTACTAACTTGGGGTTAAGTTGTCCCCACGGAGAGAACCATTTGGCCCTGCTATGATGAACCCCATGTGGCCAGACCTCACTGAGCAACTGCCTTGCTACCTCAGGACCAGAGGCCAGATAGGGAGCTCAATGTTCCAGGCTGGAACATTGTACAGGCTGGAATGTACACTGGGGAAAGGTGGTGGCAGTTTGCAGAGTAAGTGGAAGAGAAATTCTGCAATAATGCTTTTCTTTCTTACCTTGATTTCTCTTACTCTACTCCATTAAAGCTCTTTCAAGCTGGAAGAAATTATATCTGTTCAGAGAGGAAGAGTCCACCTATTGCAAAGTCCATGTAGCTAGTGACCTCTCTCTCTGAAAGCAAGCACCATTTCACTGTGCTCTGGGACTTATTATTCCCATTGAGCAGGTTCAATTTCTTCACCTTTGACCTCCTAGATCTGATTCAGGAAAGCCTTCTAAACCTGACTTTGGGAGATGATGCAAAAGACACTAAAGATCTCATCAACTTGGCCTTCAAATGCTGCTCTTCAGAGACGTCAATCTCTGTCTCCGAAACCCTGAGTGTATTTCTATATCTGACAGAGCACAATCTGAATAGCAGGGACATCTCTTATTAAAGTAACAGATAAATTCGAGGGAGTGGAGGAAACTTCCAGACAATGCAGCCACAATGCCTTTCTAGAGGAAAGGTTTAATTGGTCACAATTCAGATAACAAAACTTCTTACAAAAAAAATTAATATCATCTTGGTCAGTGGTTTCATTAATTGTTGAGAAATCTAATCTGAGGAGAGTTTTGAATCTGCTGCTTACTCCATTATCTCATGATGGAACTGGGGACCCATCGGGCACAGGTCTACTAGCATGGGACTGTGCAAGTCAGGAATTTAGATACAGGCAAAAAGAGACCCAACACATGGCCTGAGGCCAAATCCATAGTGGGTGTTGGCATGGGCAGTAGCTGACTATAACATGGCAAAAATGCCCAGGTGGTAATTATGCACCCGCGGAAAGAAAAATCGCTGCAAACAGATGATCTGGGATAACACGACAGCAAAATCACTAGCACACAAGGCTGGAGTAAATTAAGTTGCTGCTCCTAACACAAAGTTATTTCAGTATCAAGAAGGAAGTAACGCGTAGGTCCCTTAATGTGTCTATGACAGTCCTTTGTTCATGCCAAAGGAGATGAGATTATAGCGTCAGGGGAAGAGGGGATGCAATTTCAGGATGACACATTTTCCCAGGAGAAGGCTGCTGCTTCCTCACTGGGGGGAGCACATCTCTCTCTGTGCTCAAGCTTTTTCCCAGAGTGGGTTATTACACTGTCACCACTGACAGCTAAAATGCCTCCTAGGAGAAAAGGCACATCACCCAGAGGGCACACTGCCTTCCTCCAGTATAATCAAGAGGAGGGTAGCTTAGCCAGCTCTGCTATTAGGAAGTCGATTGACCCCCTCTTTTCTTATTAGTGTCTTAACTTGGTCTGCTCCTAGAGGTTTTATGCTCCACATTTATTTTCAGGAACCCTGTCTAACAGAGAGGCTTCTGCTGCACCCTCATCCATCCCTTGCTGCCCCTTTTCTCTGGAAAACCAAGAGACTTTCTCTATATATCAAACTAAGCAACTGATCTTATTTTCTAGATTATAACATTTCTTCATCCAAACGGGAAAACACAGATTTAAGAAAACTATAAATCTTCTTTTTGATGGTGGAATCCCAAAACATCTCCTCTTCTTTTAAAGCATTTTAATCTCTTTCTCAAGGTCCATTTCCCTAAAGCATTTACAGTTTCTCTCCCACACACATTTATGAGCAGAGCAAGTTGTCTGTTGCTACTATTTTGCCATCTCTTGTTCTTAACAAACAGCAACTCCACCCAATTCAATGTCGTATCTCAGGAGTGCAGTTATTATTTAGAGTCTTTGTAGGGGTTTTTAATCAACAGTTTCCCTGCTATTACAATTCAAGCACCTGAGGAACATGGTGCTCCTCTCTCCCATCTCCACCTCACGCTCTGAATAAAAAGCACACACCACAATTACAGGAGAGTCAACTGTAACAGTGCTACTTACTTCTGGAATACAAAAACGCCTACAATTATGATAAATGAAATGAGATCAGATGTGATCCAGATTAGGTGGTACTCATCTGGAGGCTGGAAAACAAAAAACAGAAGCAGACCTTAAGCCTTCTGGTTTGTACAATTGCTGAGACCACACACTGCTTTTCTTTTTGCCCTGGTGGTAACTCTAGCACAGAGCTGCAGGGGTCACACATAAATCACAACATTTATGGCATTTCTAATGCTAGCCTGTCACCCAAAATGACATTATCAGGGAAAAACTGCAAATGGGGAACAGTTTTGAACTCTCCCTCCTTTCATGTGATGACATTTTCCTCAGTGCTTTCTGGGCTGAAAGTTTCCTATCTCAGCTGTACCTCAAGGTGAGGGTAAGATGCTGTTTGGAGACTCAAATCTGTGAGAAAACACAGAAATAGATACACATTATATGAAACATGTAAACAGAGAACTTGTTTTTCTGTTGAGTGACTTTTTGTATGTCTCAATTTATCTTGTGAAAGCATAGCACAGAATTAGCAGGGCAATACTTTAATTAACCAGTGCTTCTGACGAAGATGAAATCCTTGTATTTTCCACCTTCATTATGGAAGGGTTACATTTCATGTTACACTTGACGCATGCATTAAGACCAACAGACACAAAATTGATATTTCCCATTTCCTTGGCAGGAGAGTGCCAGCATAACTAAATATTCTGAATGAAATATCGTCTTTTAATTTAGAACAAAATCATACAGATTTTCCATTTATGCAAGTGCTGGTATTCCACAACTGAAGACTCAGAACAGCAAGCCTTCTGGTGGGGCAAAAGTTGCGTTTTCTATTAGACATGAACACAGTTTTCAGGGCTAACTCCAGCACCTGACTGAACGTATTAAAGATTTTTTTTTTTTAAGTTCTGCAGAAAGAACTACAAGTTTCTAGTACAAAATCCAGGCTTTTTAAGTGACAAAAAATGGAACTTCAAGGTGATCAAAAGAGGAAAATTGGAATTTCTCAAAGACAAGCACCCCACATTGTTATTAGGACTGCCATTGAGCAGGTGCTGTGCAGCAGCAGGAACGTGGGTCAGCAAACATCTATTGCAATGAGAAAAACTGTTGCACTGCTCCATCCTCACCAAGACCTGCTCAGGAATTTGCTATATTTTACTTACAGCTTCTCTTTTTTTGGTAGGGCTGTTTATTGGTATTACTTAGGGTGTTTTTTACCCAAAATAAGTCCTATTCCTGAAATCTGAACATTTGTAGCCCATCAAACCTTCATCAATTCAGTTCAACTGGGCAGGGAGTAACTCAAACCCTGGCTCTGAGGGAGGCTCCCAAAAATGTGGAGAGGAGTCCCAGACTGGGCTCCTGCTTTAAGGACATCAAGTTAGGGGTTGAACCCCAGCGCAAGTTTTTTGAAGCCCTCCTCCATGCTGTGTTTGATGGCCTCTATTCTTACCAACAGCTTTTCATCAAAAGTAGAGAGGAAAGAGGCTGTCACTTTCTCTTCCTCATCCCCCGCCCCTTTTTTATTTAACTGAGTCATAAGTTACATGTATTTTTCCAGTTGCAAATGGCTCCTGTGTGAATAGAGCATAAGAGATTTATACTATTCAGTTGGTAATAAAGCCCAGCAAAGCTCCCAAGGGCACTGGGCAGCCAAAGCCTGGCTCCCAAACTATCCTTCAAGCGGCAGAAAGCAAAGCTGGTTAGATTACATCACCCAGGCACTTCAATATGAAGAAAATCAATGGACTCCTATGCTGCCAGTGATATGAGTGTGCATTTGCAGTAGAGGACTAAGTTGGAAACCTAGCAGAATGAAGGCTCCAAGTATCTGCTAAGGGGCTTTGGGAGTAAAAAGTTGCCAGCAACAACCACACAACTCCTGCCAGCTGTAGTGGACAAGAGATGTTTACAGCAGCACAATTCTGACAATGATAATCTCTCCTGATGAAATATTCAGTCTTTATAAAACCCATTTCCAATTCTCCAGCTTTGGCGCACACCAGTCTGTATAGTTAGATACAAGCAGTAGGTTAAGCTTAAGGCTAAGGACATAACGCATAGATGTTCATCCATCTAGGCAGCAGTCCTGACGTTCTACCTCCAGCTAAAGATGCAGATAACTTATTAAAATTAAATTCTCCCTGAGCTATTCTTATTCTCCCCTCTCCCAAGCAGATCTTCCAGAGAGCAGGTAGAACAGCTGCCTCCCATCCTATCCGCAACAGGATCTGTCATTGGAAAACAGCCCCTCCATCAAAAGCACTTACATTGCCTCAGTGATGTTTTGGGAATGCTTTGATACAACTATTTTATTGCTTTCCCTCCAGTCCAAAATGAATATTTCCATTTGGTTCAGAGACCAAACTCCCTCTTTAAGAGAGTTTACTGGCTACATAATGGGTAAGGAGGGTACTTTTGGTCTCTGGTTGTTCCTTGTCCATCAGTGGGGTAGCCAGATGCCCTCACTTAATATCAAATGCCCTCGTTTGGTATTAAAACCAGGCAAAAAAATGGTTTTACAGCCTGAGTGAGACATAGAAGCCAGGTCTGTGGGTTCACCTGTGTGCCTGCTCCTCCTGCAACTCAAGAGCTGCTCAGCAGGTCCTGAAAGGTGTTTTTCCATTGGAGAAAAATCATACGGGTTAAAAGGGGCATGCAACACAATGTCCAAGGCTCCCAAACCCTGTATGGGAAGAGATAAGGCTACCTGAAGGATGGGATTGTGCAAGAGGAGCATTGATCCATTACCATCTCAGAGCTCGGGCATACAGAGGGGGAAACCCCTCAAGCCCAATATCACATTGAACCGAACCAAACCTTCCTGGAGAAACCCACTAGTCACACAGCTGCAGTGGTTAACAGCCACCTCTGTGCACCTCTACTGCATCCCCTTCCTTCCAGAGGCTCACAGCACCTTCCCAGGAATCGCACTTACCATTAGCCAGATGGGAAAAGGCACCTTGCGAAGGATGTGGGAGCTGTCGGAGGTGACAGACTGGACACCAGTGCACCACAGGATGGAGTATAGCCAGGGCTCATTCACAGTGTAGAGATTCACGCTCAGGTTTGCCATGGCATAGTCCCTGTCAGAAGACAAACACGGTGAGATGTTGGTTCCCCAGGAGATGTCACTCCAGTTCAAAAGTGTAGCTCTTGCCATCAGTCATTGCTGTAATTACGGCTATATTTATCATGTTTGAACTGCATGAAATAGTGGGGGGTTTTTTAAGCAAGCACAGTCATGCCCAAGGGCACGGCAATCAAATAGTTTGAGCTTGAAAGCTTTCTTCACCTCTTGGATGCTATCTGACCCAGACCACAGCCCATCTTAGATACTTCCTCAAGAATGATGGGCACATCATGTCTCTCTTACAACCACCTCATCATGTTAATTTAAAATTACCATCTGGCTCAGATGCCTGTAACACTTCCTAGGCAATTTACTTAATTAAAAACTGACAGATTGCATTTCCAACATCAATTCCTACAACTCTTATGCCCTTGTGTAGGTGATGGGCAGAGTTACAGCTTCCAGTCTCCTGAGATCATTTTCCAAGAAGCTAAAAGTGCAAGCTGGTGTACAGGAACTGCCAATAGGAAATCAAGTGCTAATAGTGGAGTCCCTGTACCCACACAATTTTCATAAATTGTTCTGTTTCCTTATCTACGAAGCAGAAACAACACTAATCTCTCTTGCATGGGCAGCACAGAGCTTAATCCTTGCAATTCAATAACAGGAAAAGTACTTTGAAGTGAAAGGCCACTGTACAAAATGTGGACATCTCCGAGCTCACGAAGGCTCAAAAAGCTAAGGGTTCCTCAAGAGCAGAGGCAGTCACACCGATGTTACATTCAGATGCTGATTTTTGTGGAGACTGAAGAAACTGTGTTTTAACAGGAGTGGTTGAACCTGCTCTGTCTCATACCACAGGACTGCAACAACATTTGACTGAGCACCAAGGCCTTCAGGGTTCAAGAAACAGGTTGCAAGTCTGATTTGAGCTGAATAACTGCGATAAATGAGAAAGTTTGCATATGTTCCTCTCCATAATATAGTGCAAACAGTTTAGTGGGGGGGGGGAAGGCAGAAATTATCCTGCAGGTAAAGCACAGACTTGGTTTTAAGGGTAAGCAACTAGACTGATTGTTGGCAGCCATGGAAAGACATCACTCAAGTATGCTAAATAGGATCACGCTCTCAAACAGCTGTGGGTTCAGCTCTTCTCTACTCCCAGCACAAACATACAGCAAGACAAATCCTCAGAAGATGCTTTTCTTCTGCAAACCTGTTTAATTTTCAACTCAAGACCAAAAAAAAAAAAAAAGCCCTTCCAGAGACAATCTGCCCTTTCTGAGATGGGAACAAAACTGGGAGCTAACACTACACAGTTCAAATACAGGCTCAAGCAAGAGGAAAGGAACCCCACAATGTACCAATCTCATTAAAGAGGAGACCTGACCAGTCTAAATAGCTGACAAAGGCAGTAATGAAACATGTGAATTCTCTGCAAAGAGACATTTCTGAAAGCATATCCAGACTTTGGACTAATAAAAATTCTGTGGTAGCAACTCTGGAACAGACAAAGAGAAGCAAAGGGCAGCTGCTAATGAGAATGAAACAGCCCTTGGAGATATTTGGTATGAAAAGCCTTCACTTCTTTCAGAGCTGATCGTATAAGTATCAAACAATTCGTATATTTTTATTTCAACGTGTTCATCATATACTGAATTAGGAGAAGAGTTATTAGAATCAGCTGCATGCTCCTGGGAACAGCCTGGATTCTGGGTGATGGGTAGAGATAAGCTTGCACAGCTAAAGCTTTCAAGAGCGAGTCCATCCAAAATGATACCTCTATGCAGGGAGGACAGCCTGGGATGATCAGAAGAGCTGCTGATGGGCCAGGGATGCACAAAGGGCATGAGGTTAGCAAGGGTGGACAGAGCTGTGGACACCTGCCGTGGAGCACATGGGTATCACACAGCATCAAAAAAAGAAGGCTGTACCTGACATCTTCATTTGTGACCTTTGTATAACGCAGGTTGAGCTTCATGATGCCCTTCTCCCTCATGCGCTCTACATCCAGCTTGAGGCCAGAAGTCTGCTGGAAACCTGGTGCAATCTGTCTGACCAGCTGTCTCTCAATGTCTGGCAGCCACATCACCTGCAGAGGGAGGGAGACAGAGGAAGGCTATACGCAAAGCTGGTAACACAAGGTAACTTTCAGACAGCCATTTTACAGCAAATCAGAAGCAACAATCACATGAGAGACAGCCTCATTTGTCATAGAAATCATCTAGGGGAGATACTTGGAGTCTCCCAAACCTCTATCCAAACACATTTCAGGATTGTCCAAAAGTCCAGAGGGCTGTAAGGCACAAAACCTCAGAAGCAAAAAGGGTTAAGATATAAAGAGATTAAGGCCAAGGGTTCATGAGAAGAGAAATGGTGTATCCTTGAAAACTTCTCCTCCCTGCCCTCTTCAGGGTACCAACAAAACTAAGGACATGAGACTAAAATGGACAGTGCAAACAGGATGCACAGGAGAAACCTCTCATGATCCCATGGCTGAGATTAGTTTTATTCATCCTCTTTTATCAGGGTTGCATCTACTCTAATCTAGGGCAACAATTTTCCCAAGTTCCACGCTATGAGAGCATTTCAAATTAATCATTGTTAATGTGCCCAGCTGCCAGATGTAAAGTGGATGCAGAAACCAAGCTGGGCTGTTTTGTCATATGCCATTCTGAGGTTGCCCCTAACCAGACAATCTCAGCAGCTCTGCTGGGCATTGCTTTGTTTTAACCCATTTTTAGTAACACAGTGGCACTCATCTACCAAAGCATCAGAGCAGCACAGATGCAGCCATATGCATTTTCAATAGGGAGCCATAAAACCTGGGTGAGAAATACCACTTCATACCCCCACATTTACGTTTTGACTATTTTTCTCTCGCTCTTCATTCCAAATTCACAGAATGGATTCAGTTAGAAGGGGCCTTAAAGAGCATCTAATTCCAAGCCCCTGCATGGGCAGGCACACCTCCCACTAGATCAGGCTGCCCGAGGCTCCATCTAACCTGGCCTGGAATGCCTCCAGGGATGGGGCATCCACAACTTCCCTGGGCAACTTATTTCACTGCCTCATCACCCTCATTGTGATTAATTTCTTCCTTATATCTAATCTAAATCTACTCCTCTCCAATTTGTAGCCATCGCCCCTAGTCCTATCACTATAAGCCTTCGTGAACAATCCCTCCCCAGCTTTCTCGTAGCCCCTTTCAGGTACTAGAAGGTTGCCATAAGATCTCCTCAGAGCCTTCTCTTCTCCAGGCTGAACAAGCCCAACTCTCAGCCTGTCCTCATATGGGAGGTGCCTCTGATCATCTTTGTAGCCTTGGTCTGGACCTGTTCCAACAGTTTCATAGTCTCCTTGTGTTGGGGATTCCAGAACTGGACACAGTCCAGACAGATCACATCCACTGGTTTTCCCATGTCCACCGATGTGGTCAACCCATCATAGAAAGCCACTAGATCGGTAATACAGGATTTGCCCCTGGTGAAGCCATGCTGACTGCTATTAATCACCTCCCCATTCTCCATGTGCTTTAGCAGAGCTTCTAGCAGGATCTATCTTCCCAGGCACAGAGGTGATGCTGACAGGTTGGTAGTTCTCAGGATCATCTTTTCTACCCTTTTTAAAAATGGGCACAATGTTGTCCTTCCAGTCACCAGGGATTTCTCCCAATTGCCATGACTTTCCAAATATCATGGAGAGTGGTTTGGCAACCACATCTGCCAATTCCCTCAGGACTCCAGGATGCATTTCATCAGGTCCCACAGACTTATATAATGTTCAGTTCTCAAACCTGATCCTCCCCTACTGTGGGAGGATCCTCTGGTCTCCATCTTGCTGTTCATTGACCCAGGAGGGGTGAGAAGACTGAAGCAAAAAAGTTGTTCAGCCTTCTCCTTGTCTGTTGATACAAGGTCACCATTATCATTCATCAGTGGGGGTACATTCTCTTTAACCTTCCTTTTCTGGTTCACACACCTATAGAAAACCCTTCTTGTTACGTTTTGCTTCCCTTGCCAAATGCAGCTCCAGCTGCACTTTGGCCTTTCTGACCCCATCACTGCACAACCAGGCAGCGTCCCTGCACATTTCCCAGGTTCCCTGTCCCTGCTTGCACTGCCTGTGCAGTTCCCTCTTGGTCTTCCGTTTGACCAGCAAGTCTTCACCCAACCATGCTGGTCTTTCCTTCCTTGCCTGATTTCCTACATCTGGGGAATGAGCACTCTTGAACTCTATGGAAAGAATTCTTTAAATATCTGCCAGCTTCGTTCTGCTCCCTTGTCCCAGGGGGGTCCTACTAACTCCTTGAAGTGCTGGAACTCTGCCTTCCTGAAATTTAGGATTCTGACTATATTCCTTGCCTGTCCCATATCTCTGTGGACCTTGAACACCACCAGTGCACAATCACTGCAGCTCAGGCTGCCTCCAATCTTGACATCACTCATAAGCGCAGTTGTATTGGTGATCATCAGGTCCAGTATTGCATCCCCTCAGGTGGGTGTGTCTATTAACTGGGTTAAGAAATTATATTCAATCCACTCTAGAAGTTTCCTGGATTGCCTACAGCTTGTTGTGCTACTTTTCCAGCATATGTCAGGGTGGTAGAAGAGCTTGAGAGCATGAAGCCTCCTGTAGCTGGAGGAAGAAGGCTTCATTAGTAGGCTCTCCTTGATCAAGTGGCCTGTAGTATACACGAACCACAAGGTTCCTTTTGCTGCCTCTGTCTTTTATTCTGACCCACAAGCTTTCCACCTGTTTGTGGCTACTCTTCATAGCCAGCTCTTCACATGCTATACATGCCTCCACCCCGCCTTCCCCATCTGTTCCTTCTGAACAGCCTGTAGCCATCAATAGCCACACTCCAGTCATGGGATTTGTCCCACCAAGTTTCAGTGATGGCAACCAGATCACAGCTTTCTAGCAGCAGACTAGATCCAGCTCCTGTTTGTTGCCCAAGCTTCATGTGCTTGTATAGAGGCAAATATCCAATATCCAAGGAGAGGACAGCACGATCAGCCCCTGGATCTAGCCACACTGGAAGAGGTTTGTGGATAACACTGTCACTGCAGCCACATAGTTAACTGGAAATTGGGTGGCAGTGTCAGTCCTTAGACAGATGGTTAAAAATAGCTCCATTCCCTCCTGGACCCATCGCTGCACAAGTCAGTGCTGAACTTGTCTGTGCATGCAGATGCACCTAATTGCTACAGATGAAGTATCTGAGCTGCAAGTGAAATGGTCATTCCACTTGCTAGCCTTATTTTCAACCAGTCCATATTCAAGGGAGAGTGCAGGCCAAGTGACGTGACCAGTTTTCTTCCCAAGACAGGTCAAGAAGAGAAGTTTTCCCAATGACATTGAGAGCCCCCAGGTCTGGGTGCCCTTTCCAGCATGACTTCTCAGCATGCAGTGGCATTTCAAATCAACTGTCCAATTGTTTCAAATGAGACACTTAATGATTCAGAAAACCCATAAAGACTGCAATTCTGGAAATATCATCAACCCCACAGAACTTACAGCTTGCTGTTGAATTCCTGATGCCAGGATGGTTTCCAGGGTAATGTTGATGTAAGCATTGTAGTAGGGATGAGCTGGTGGCAGGTCCTGGAAGTTCAGGATGAGTGATGTGTTGTCCTTGATCACCTCTAGCATATCTGCCAGCCTGCAGACTGACTGATTGGCAGCTTCCAAGTAGTCAGACTTCGAAAGAGATCCCACCGTCCAGAAAGGGTCATTCTGAAAGCAAAGCACATCCCAGCATTAGTGCCACAAAAGCCCAGGCTCCTTCAATACTAACAAAGACTGTTTTATATCCAACCTTGGCAACAGTGGCGGGTGCAGATAGCTATGAACAACTACCATCTTGCAGCTAGCTTATATGTTTGTCTGTGCCTTGGTTTCCCTACTTGAGTGGAGGCCACAGATCCTTACTGAAAGCACGGTGTGCTGGGCAGGTGACCCCATTTCCAATAGAGAAGCAGAGCTATAGAGCCATAATGCAATTTTCCAATGCGATAAGCTAGAAATTTTCTTTCTCATACTACATACATGATCACCAAGGATTCATAGAATCATAGA
>WAAB01015791.1:8842-44372 GCA_013389865.1 Piaya cayana
CATTCATGCTCTGCCAGCCCATCTCACTTAGAGGTTAAAACACAGCAGACTCCCTTGCTCTCTCTTTGTTGGACAGATTTCACTCTTGATTCTCAGAAGGGGAGTGGTGGCATTACCAAATGTCTAAGATGCCCACCTGCATCCCAGTCATGCCACTAGCAGGTAGCTAGCACACATTATCCCTGTGACAAAACCCTATGGAGATATCACTAAAATTCAAGTGACTTTTGAATGTCTCTCTACCTGCATTAAGAGAAGCTTTTGCAAAGGACAAATGCAACTACCACAACATAACAGATCTTTGGACCAATGAAATACTAAGGTTTGGGGCTAACGTTAAACCTGACTGGTGTCTACAGGCCACAAAGTTCCAAACTGCTGGATCCCACCAGCTTCCACTGTGTGGATTTGCCTCTACAGGGTTATAACATTACAGCTTCGAAATAGAAATGCCAAAATCTCTCTCAGATGTTCACATAATGATTTGAACGTGAGACAAAGAATTACAAACTTCTGGAGAATGCCTTCTCTTACTCTATTTCCACAGACATTTCTAAACAACTATTTGGATAAGCTTTCAGCATAGGCACAAAATTGAATAAAGAGATTTTTTTCTTCATTCTAATGTTCATGCAGTATATACCCGGTATCATGCACCAAGTAGACAATGGAATCAAAATAAGAATTCATCTCCAATGCCAAAAACTCTGCCTAAGGAAGTTCTTCATATTAACAGCATCAAAATGTTTTGTTTCCAACACCTCTGATCAAAGTAATGCAGTTTACTGTACAGAAGTAAGTTAAAGAAAGACACAAAATCTCTTGGTCTCTGTCAATTCAAATAGCTGGAATTTCTCCTGCTAATCCCAGAAAAAATATGATGTGCAGGCAGCATTATACCTACCACATAACTAAATTAGTTGAAGGAGGTCTTATGACACCTGACCAAGAAAAAAAAAAAGAGTATTGAAATATCTTAGTATAAAATTCATAGGCCCAAATGGAGCTGAAAGGTGATGTTCCATTGAGAAGTGATGATCCATTGCACAAAAGCATTTAGTCATATTAGGAGAGGAATAGCTACCCCACAGTATGTGTATGGACTGAGGTGCTTATCTAAAGAATTATCTCTGAGAACAAAGTCAGCATTAAGAGTGCTATATGAAGACACTGTCATGGCTTTAGAACTGGTTGCTTAACAGTATCGCATGGCTAACTTTTTGCAGAGCTCGTCATTAACATATGAAGAACTTGATGCATGTATAAACAGAAATACATAAATATATCAACCAGTATGGATATTATCAGTTTAAATCGGATATAAAGACTAATGCTAGCCAGCAGTTTAACAAGCATTTCTTCAAATCTAGATATTTAATTCTGTAGATGCTTTTAAAATCCAGCTGTAGAATTTAGCACCAAAATATTACATAATATCTTTCCAATTACATATATTTTTTTCTCTGAAAGCAAAACATGGAGGAGCTCTCAAACTTACCGATATGTTTACCGTCTGCTTCTTTTTCAGTTTTTTGGGGTCAATTTTCGCTACAACCACCTCTGGACATCGAGCTGCTTCAATCCTACAAAACAAAAATGCTGACATTTTTTCCTTTTGGTGACAGGTGGTTCTGTGCTGGATGTCTCTGCAACACCTGCACCCTGTGGAAACATTCAGGTGTGTAAGACCTTGGCTGTACCCACAATTCTTACACAAGCTTTGACTCAAGAGCTGCAGAGGAACCATTCTTCCTCTCCCTTCTGCCTGGAATCAGAATAGATTGGGTTGGAAGGGACCTTAAAGATCATCTAGCTACAACCCCCCTGCCATGGGCAGGGACACCTCCCATTAGCTCAGGCTGCTCAAGGCCCCATCCAACCTGGCCTTGAACACCTCCAGGGACGGGGCAGCCACAGCTCCCCTGGGCAACCTATGCCAGTGCCTCACCGCCCTCCTACTGATCAAACGCCTCCTTATGTCTAGTTTAAATCTGCCCCTCTCCAGTTTATACCCACTGCCCCTAGTCCAATCACTACAAAGCCCCGACTGCCACTCACTGCACGCGCTTCAGGTACTCCTGCGGCGTCCTGGGCGGCACCGTGGGGTCGAAGTCCTCAGCCAAGTCGCAGTCGTCCACGGGCAGCAGCCGCGGCATCAGCTCCTCCACGCCCAGCTCCATCGCCCCGCGGGCTCCGCCGTGCCCGGACACGCCCCCGGGGCGGCGCCGGCGCCGCGGGGCGCTGACCCGGAAGCGATACCGGGAACGCGCCCCGTGCGGAAGGTCGAGCCTCGGAGGTGCGACCAGTCCGGGGAACGCGGAGAGGGGGATGGGAGGCTTGGGGAAAGAGCAGCGCAGGAGGCAGTTTTGTCGATACCCGCCCGCTGCCGCGAATCCCTGCGAACCTTCAACAACCGCTTTTATTAGACCGCGCCCCCAACAGACCATAGAGTTTGCCAGTGGTTCTTCAGAGCTCATCCATTTGTATTTTGTATTAAACCCATGGACACTCAGGAATGAACATACACCCCCCTTCCTTGAAACGTTCAGAGATAGGGATGTCACCCAGAGGGGCCTGGGCAGGCTGTGGAAGGGGGTCTATGCCAGCCTCATGAGGTTCAACAAGGCCAAGGGTAGAGTCCTACACCTGGGTTTGGTCAGTTCATCATTTCAGTACAGGACAGAGAAATGGTGTGATTGAGTCCATCCCTGCAGAGAACTTGGGGTGCTGGCTGATGAGAACCTCAACATGAGTTGTCAATGTGTGCTCGCAGCCCAGAAGGCCAACCGTGTCCTGGGCTGCATCAAAAGAAGCATGGCCAGCAGGTCAAGGAAGGGATTCTGCCCCTCTATTCCACTCTTGTGAGACTCCACCTGGGGTATTGTGTCTAGTTCCTGGAATCCCCGACATAAGAAGGAAATGGAACTGATGGAACATGTCCAGAGGGGGACTACAAAATGATCAGAGGACTGGAGCATCTCTGTTATGAGGACAGGCTGGGAGAGAGTTGGGGTTGTTGGATCTTCCAACCCAATCTATTCTATGATTCTATTGTGATTGGAATCAGTTCCAAAAAAGTTAATTGCTGTAAGTGGAAGGGTCAACGCTTGAGTTTTTCTCTTGTTGCTGTACAGCTTTATCTAAATACCATTACATGGGAGCATCTGCACGCCAAGGCAAAAGCAACAGTAGCATTAGCACTAAGGGGGCTCTTTCTCTGTTTAGAAAAAGTGGATTGTTAATGCTGTTGTAAGACTGGGTAGTGTGAAATTCTTGTTAGGCAAAATGTCAATCTGTATGTTATTTATCCTCATTGTTTTGCTGCATGCAGAGTCAGTTTAGTGCTATCCACAGTCTATTAATAAGCTCAGAGTAGCTCTAAATACTTCAGATACAAGTTCGACAAAAACAATGCCTTTTTTTTCCTGCAAGGTTATATTTTAGCAGTCCTGAATAAACATCTACCCTAACTCCTCCTCTCCTCTGGCTTTTGTTTGTTTTAAGGTGTTTCCAAAAACACCTACGTGGAACAGGGTGTTTTAATTCTGAAACCCGGATCTCACATCCTAGTTGAGTGCACAGTGACTGCAGTTACCACTAGAAATAAAAGCTGCTTAGCTAAAGCTGCATAAGTATCTCTGGAAAGGCTGGCCAGTGGTCAAGACAAAAACTTTGGTAAGTCCTGCTGTGAAAAGTTATTTTCTAATACTTTGTTATTATAATATTTAGAACCCTTTTTTCCCCCTGTTTGTTTCTAAGTCAAGAACTATGAACAGAGAGGGAATCCACAGATATAGATATACTTTAAATATACTGTCTATCTTGAGATTACATTTTTTGGAACTTGATACTTTTAAAATAAAGTGACATTTTTTATTATTACAGGTAGCCTTCCATGTAATAAGTTGTTCCTAATTAGTTTTACCAAAACTGTTGATGCAGTGGCAAGCAAATATGGCTTGGAGGAGGAAGAGGAAAAAGGAACTGGAAATGAATATTCTTTCTCCTCAACTGCAGAGGAATTATGGAAGAGTACTTTTCCAAAGAAAGGGTGAGTTGCCATCAGTGGATATGCACTGATGACAAAAAAAATGTAATACATAAACTAACAATTCTGCATTAAGAAAAAAATAAATGCTTTCACTGTACATTCTAATACTGTGAGATAATAATATATTATCTCATAATGAGTATACACCATGTTAGGATCCAGTTTTCTGCTGTTTTTGCTTCTTGCTTTTCTCTGGTTTGCACCATTGTAACAGCTGACATTTGTTGAACTTTAAAGCATTGTATTGAATCATTATGTAATAAAATTTAATGGTGCTAATAAGTGCTTACTGTATACCTTTTCTTTGTAGTGAACTTTGAGAATAGTGTACTTTCCTATTCTTTCTTTCAAGGGCTTTTAGATAGCAGTTACCTCGTTTTTCCTCTCGTCTGTAGAGTTCATCCTACAGTTGGGACATGTTTCTTTTCAGTGGAACTTTCTGAAAATGTTTCAGAGTACTTGAGTACTTTTGAAATTACAACATGGTTGCTTTCTGTGCAGCTCTTTGATGCTTGCACTGTTATGTTTTTCTTTTGTTTACTTTCAACAAACCAAAGAGGTTACATGGCTGTGGCAAACTTCTGATTCATACTCCCACAGCTGGCAGTGAGATTGGTGGACGTGGAAATTCAAAATCCCTCCCTTTAAGTTCTGCTGTTTACCTGCTTATGTTTTTAAACTGAAGAAGACTGGCAAATAATATTGGAGATAGTAATGGCATAGAAATTATACCCATCTACCTTTTGTATATTAGATATTATATATAATATTAGTAGATATCTAATACATTTGACATTTAAGAAAAGGAGAAGGCTGTTTTAGTCGTTTATATTTGGTTGGTGGCCACAGCACATTTTCAGAGTTGCAGTGAAGGAGGATGTGGCAATCAGCAGAATGTTTTTCAGTCCTCCCCATGTCTGGATGGGTTGCACTGAGATATCTTGGGAAAGACAGCCTTTTGTGGCAGGCTTCTTTAAAACAATTTCTGTCATGCCCTGAAACTGAAGCATCAGTATATAGCAAGCTTGGGGGGGAAAAAAGATTACCAAAATATGAACATAAGTGCACAGCTGTGGCTATGTGGAAGTTATTCTGAAGATAGTGAATAAACATGTTATATTTCCAAATATTGTGAGAATTAATTGATAGGTTTTGCTGCAGCTGGTTTGTGTGTTTAATTATCTCATCATATAAATCTATCTTGTAAGATGTAGCTGTTTTAGGTCAAGCGGTAACTTGTCTTAGGGCTGTGAGAATTTGTTGATATGCTTAGTTGTCCTGTAAGATATAGCTGCTTTAGGTCAGAAGATAAACTGAAGTCTTCTGACATGGTTGGATAATCGAAAAAAAAAATTCTTTGAAGGTTTACATGGTTCTTTGTCTAAAACTAGTATATATAGCCATTGCTTTTGTAAGATGTTATGCCTTTTTTTTTAGAAAGGCATCAAATTCAGTGCTGTAAAATAAAATTATTGCCTTTGCCTCCAAGGCTTTGTCCTTTTCAATATTTTACCAGTGAATGTTTCTCACAAAGGGTATTCAATTCAGCGCTGAATTGTAAAATAAAAATATTATTGTCTTTGCTTCAAAGACGTTGTCCTTTCCAATGTTTTACCAGTGAATACGTCTTTGTCACAATATAGACGTGAGATAAAAGTATTGTCTCAGATTAAAAAAACACCAGCAACAGACTTTAAATATATTCTTTCCCCAGGCAGTCCAAAGAAACACGTAAACAATCTTCCAGGTAAAAGTTGCCATAAACGCGCATGATGCAAGACGGGTGGTGAATTCCTGGGGTCTCCGAACCCCGGCTAGCTCGTTCCCGCGGGCTCCCCCTCTGTTTCAGGAGCGTCGTGGAGACAAGCGACGTTTAGAACTCCGGTGGGTGCGAAGGTTGGAGTGGGATGGCTCATCCCGCCCCGTACTGGCGCTCGCTGCCCTTTGACGTGGCGCGGGCGCTCCCGTCAGCCATGTTGGTTGCGTGGGCGGCGGGCGGGGAGCGCGCGGCGGCGGCGGCGCGGGGTGAGCGCGAGCTGCGGCGGCCGCGGGGTCCCCGGGGCGCGCGCGGAGGGTCTTGGGTTGAGCGTGTCCCTTTCCCCTCAGTCGGCAGCGGGTGGGTCCGGCGGCTCGGACAGGGGCGCCTTGCGGTGCGGATACACAAACCCCGTGTTTGGGTACGTGCTGTGAAACGTAGGCGGGTTGTTAGGTGCGCTGGTGTAAAAAGGAGTCCTCAGTGAGCAAGAGGGAAACCGGGTTTGAGGCGGGGGGGAGTGCGTTTGAGCGGTGAAAATGAGATTCTTGCATTGTCAGCTTGGCGATTTGAAGTTGCTTTAGGGAAGTACTAAGTCATTCTCCTAGTGCATTTGAGCTCCTCCTTGGAACGGGAATAGATTTGCATCCGAAGCGCTGGTTTTGGCACGAAGAATAAATTAAAATTTATTTTTAATCCCTTTTATTTTACCAGATTGTTAGTGGGTTGTTAACTGAAATAATAGGTTTGTGGTAAGCAAAGTAGGTGGCGAGCTGTAGTGATTCAGTGTGATTTAAATACACGGTCATATGAGGGACTCTGATCCATCTGTGCTGAAACTCTTAAGCTACTGTAGACAGAAATGTTTTGATTTTGTTTGTATGTGTGTCCAAGGATTAGCGGATATTGTTTTGGTGATCTGTATTGAGATGTGTTTATATGTGGTGTGTAAATGCTTTAGAGTGCGGAGATGAAGGAGGAGCTTTTAGAAGAATCTGTTTTGAAGGAGCTGTAGTTACCGTTTGCAGATGCTTCTAGAAACGTTTCAAAATAATGTCATTCCAAAGTAATGTATTTCAGTATTATCCTCTTCAGCTCCAGGATAGCTTTTGGAATGGTACATCAAACATGTTTGACATGTGGTGGTTAGAAAGTCCTAACTGTACACTTGCATCTAGTCATAGCAATTACAGCACAACTACTGTATTTGCCTGAAAATCAAGCATTCGTAGTCAGGTATAGTTAGCCTGTGACTGTGCAGTTCAAGTGTGGCTTCTTTGTGTGAGTTTGCTGTGGTGCAGGAATGCAAGGTAGATTTAGTCTCAAAAGTGGGAGGAATCAAGCCAGAAAGGACTGCTGGTCTTGTCTGGATGTTCTGTTTTGCAGCAAAGCTAAAGCAGTGACTTCCTAACATGGGAGCTGTTGCACTTCATTTGTTCTGAAAATCGCTTCTCTGTGGTTTTCTGAGGTGGGCAATAAGTATTTTGTGGCATTCAGGTGTGTGAAGTTTGGTATGTAGCCTGTAGGTCAGAGGATTTCCTGTTCTGATGTAGCGTAATACATCTCCACACCTATACCAAAAAATCTGCCTGTATAACTCTGACAATGGTACTGAAACTGAATGTGAATTTTCAGACCATGAGTTTCACATTTGATGAATTATGTAAGTATTATTTGCTCTTGGACGAGAAGGAAAAGATGGAAGAAAAGATGGAGGAAAATTTGATGATTAACGGGTTCAGCCTTCTAAATAGGAAATAGATACTGTACTGGAAAGTAACAGCATTTAAGTAATAAATTCAATAAATCTTTAATGTTATGTATGTGCACTTTATTAGCCACTGCCCACTGGTGTTTGTACATTGCCCTTGGAGGAGCTGTAGCTGAGTGGTAAAATAATGTCCATGTAAAACCATTTCAAATGTCAGTAAAGTGTTTAAAAGACTTTAAAGGCCAGTACAGGAAGTAGGAGTTCATGTTGCACTGCATGGAGATGGTGGATTTTGTAGCAGATACCCATGGACTGGCTGAAATGCCCTTTAAGCTGCTATTTTCTGTCTTCTCAAGGAACTGAAAAAGAATTTTGTAATTCTAGCTGAGATAAGTTGCCTCATGCGTATTCTTGTATCAGGCTCAAAGTTCCTTCATCTGTTTTACAAAGCAGTGATGGATTTTGATAAATTAGGATAGAAATTTGTTAAATTCTAAATCCTTTTCAAATACCAGACTGTTCTTTCCTTTCTTAGGTGAATTGTCTTATGTCTTTGACCCCACTGTACTAACGATGACTTCGAGATATTCTTTCCCGTTGCTTTTGCTCAGTTTTGTCCCCTGCTCAATGGCCTTGTTCAGCCCAATGACCTTGCAACAGTTTGGGACTGACTGGTTGTGGAAGTACTTTGGCTCCTTGTGATGCAATTACCGTGATGCGTAGATTTGCTTCTCCTGTCTGTAAGGCAACATGCCCATTAAAATGTTGGCAGACTAATTATCGTAGTATTTCTGTTTACAATGTGGAGATAAATAATAGTGATAGCACCTGTGGAAAACTTTGAAAGCCTACTCTACAGAGTTAAATTTGCCTGTCAGTCTGTGTTTTATAGGAACAATTTTGAGACTGCTTTTTGTAGCTTTCATCATATGCTGACAGTTGATTATTCCCTATTAGCTATGAAATGTGGGGTTCCTCTTGTTTTATGGATGTTCTCAATCTATTTTCTTAAAAGTCAACATTAGACTAAAGCTATTAAGTTAAACTGTAATTTAAAAGAAAACTTGAGAAGTTTAACTGTCATAGAAACTAAAGGTGCAGTGCCATTCTAATTTTAGTAAAGAGGGCCATGTCTTAAGAAATGGATAGTTTTCCAGGAATCTCTCTTAGCTTGTGTAAAGGCAGGACAAAGAATGTCAATGTGCTTGTGAGAATTCCTGAGTTAAGTCCTAATTCAGGATGATTCTGGTGTTTCTAAAAGCTGTTCATTAAGTTAATACAGTCTAAATTAAGACCTAGGAGTATTTTCCCAGATTTACTCTTGAGTGGTTCATGTAGACTTTTACAGTAAATTCTTAATTATTTCCAGTGGAGTTTAGGTATCCTAGTTGCTGGAAAAAATACTATATGTACTATAAAATATACTGGAAAGCATGCAGCAGGTATTCAGGAGCAGTGTGTACAGAGCTAAGTGGGGGTTGGAGGGAGCGAGTATGTTTCTTGCTAGTTTTTCCAGATGTTCACGGGTACCTGTTGAGCTTTTCAGAAGTGTCTGTGTTCCCCAGTGCTGCAGCTTCTGTGTAACTGCAGCTGAAAATTTTGAGTGCTTTAGGTTGGTGCCTAAAATGGTAAATTTGGGATTAAGTAGTTGTTGAAAGGTGCATCTTGATAGGTAATGTAGTGGAATATGACACGATTTCTTACTAAGTTATTTCCTAGTATTGCTGTAGAAAAGTACCCTTGTGGAACATTGTGTCGTTACTCCTTTATGTTCGCATATAAGCAGCATCAAGAGCTAGTGAAAATACGGTTAGTAATTTTTGTAAGAGTTTTCTGCAGCAGAAAACATAAAACCAGGAGAAATATTTTTTGCTATTTGATTATTTTAAAAAGTTAGAAGATTAAACAGTTTACAAGAATGAATTATTCTTGAATAACTAACAGAATGAGTCAGTAAAAGCATTAGTGAAAGTCCTTAAAGCAGTGTGTGTTTCTTTTTTTTTGTAAGCAAGTACTTTTTTATAGTGTTAATCTGCTGCATATTCTCTACTCTGACTTGGTGTTTATGGGTTGTAACTCACAGTATTTGAACGTGTGACTATCATTAAATGCATTCAATATTTAGTGGTTAAAAATGTTTGCATCAGCATTCTGCTAATGGTTATCTTTTTATTTTAGTGGTAAACAGAGAAGTTGACCATGACAACCTTCCTGGAATTTATCCAGCAGAATGAGGACAGAGATGGAGTTAGATTCAGCTGGAATGTTTGGCCTTCAAGTCGTCTTGAAGCCACAAGAATGGTAGTCCCGGTGGCCGCCCTCTTCACACCTCTGAAAGAACGGCCAGATTTGCCTCCTATTCAGTATGAGCCAGTCCTGTGCAGCAGGACCACATGTCGAGCTGTTTTGAATCCTTTATGGTAAGTGTAACACATATGTTATGCTGGTATTTTTCCTTACAAACAAACTTTAGTATAATGCCAGTGAAACTACAGAGAAAATCTGGTGTGTGGAAGTTCAACTACTACTCACAGGGGAGCGTACAGCTCAGACTTCTAGCTCTTAGAAGTTTCTGCACATAGATTTGCACATGTAATGTATATACTTAAAGCATGACTTTCACTTTATCAATCTTTTCATTGTACTTAATTGAACGATTATGTATGTTATTTTTCTGGAACTACACGTCTTGTGAGTTAGTATACTCCAGCATTTTGCCTGTAGAAAATAACTGGGGTAAAAAGTTGCTGTGCTATATCTTTTTAACTTTTGGGGTGTGATACAGTTTAATTTCCAAGTAAAATAAGCTGTATTTATTACCGATCTTAGTTCATTTACAGACCAAAGCAGATTAACTGCTTTAGTTTGCCAAAAGAGAAACTGAAAGATGAGATGGATAGATCAGAAGTGGGCGTGAGAGAGGGTGAAAGCTGTTTAAGCTTAAGGGTGATAGTGGCACAAGCATTGAAAACACATGAAGTTTACTCTCCCTTAAGGTGACAGTAGAACTTTGTAAGACATCTGTATGACACAAAGGTACAAATTGCATTTTTAAATTGGAACTATCTGAGTACTAATAAAAAGGAGGCAAGCTCGTCATTTGAAACAAAGTGTCATTTTCAGTAGAGAGGAAACTGTGTTAAGTTGGAACCTGTTCTTTTAGGGCATTATATGTATATTCAGGACAGTCCCAGACTCTTGACAGCTTATAGGCGTAGTCTGAGAAAGGAGAGAAAAAAGCAAAGGTAGAAGGAGTTGAAGTGATTTGCCTAAAACTATGCAGTAAGGTGCTGAGTTTGTATTCATAAATTTCTTACTTGTTTCATTTCCTTGAAATCCATTCTTTCTCTCTAAAGACTATAGTTTGCCTGATGTGTCTGTGTGTAAGACTATGCTCATCATGTAATTGTAATGTGAGTGTTTAGGAGATGGTATATTAGGAGGGAAGCTTTTTCAGAGTCTTGTGTGTTTTTGAAAAATTAAAAGAAATGAATCCTAGACTCATTGGAAGAAAAAACATTTTTCATGCTATATAAACTTTTCTTATTGTATTTTTAGCCAAGTGGATTATCGAGCAAAACTCTGGGCTTGCAACTTTTGTTATCAGAGAAATCAGGTAAGAAAATGAAACATTCAGAATGTAGAAAATCTTTTTTATAAGGTAAAAATGGAAATCCTCATTTTTCAACTTGTAGTTGTGAACTGAAATAGGCAGCAAGAGTGGCCTGTGTGTGCAGATGCATCTTCAAGGATTGTATAGAGATTTTTTTCATGGCAGCAATAGTGAAAATCTGTAACAGAGGAATGTAGTACATACACTTGTGTTTATTTTTGTAGAATTTGTAATGTTTTTCTTATATTTAATTTCTGTGGTTTTATTTGCAGTTTCCTCCTACCTATGCTGGCATATCTGAAATGAATCAGCCAGCTGAACTTTTACCTCAGTTCTCCAGCATTGAATATGTAGTACAGGTAAAATGATTAAATAAAATCTTTAACATTTATAATTTTACAATATACAAAAAGAATGAATGTCAGTTTTATTTCTTAACTGTGTTTTAATGACAGTGAGTCCATATGTCCTTATTTGTATATTGAATGTATGCATCATCAATTGGAAATTGAAAGCATATCTTTTTGTAAGGTGGCTAATAAAACTGATTTTAATATATAGACAAAAAGAGAGGCCTCTTCAAAAGGCAACATTTCTGTTAGGTCTGTTTCTTTACCAGGAGTTTCATTTGTGTTTGTGCTGGGTGTTTACTTGCTGTTGCTTGCTCAAGAGATTTCAGTTTAAATTTGGCTGACTATTGATATGTCTGTCATCAATCATTTGAATTTAAGTTTGATTTAATGATTATGAGTGAGTTTTAGGGCCAGCTGGTTTAGAGAAAACATCTAATACATATTCAGTTCAGTTTTTGAATTTTAACTTTCATCCTTCTTTAGGATAGGAGTTAACTTGAATAGAAATAAAAACCAGACCTACGCCCAAAATTGCAAACATTTACTGTTGCAGATTTGCAATCTCTAAATTCCATTTTTGAGTATTAAAGTGGTAAGAGGCATTCAAATTATGGAAAAGAGAGTACCGGCTGAACATGATCTCAACTTTTACCAATTCTTGTAATGCAAAGTAATGGGAATATTTGCTCACCATACAGCAAAATAAGTTTAGAAGCAATAGAAAGAACTGGTGATCTCTAGAATGAAATTATGAGGTGAAATGCCACAGATTGTTATCAGGTTGGAATATTTTATAATTTTAAGTAGCTCTATGTCTGTTAATGTAATTTAGAACGATAAGAGATCATTGTATATCAAAAGATTTATTTAACTAGCACATGCTTCAAAACTGTCATGACATCCTGAAAGGATTTTTCTTCTGTAGTAAGCATTTTGTGAGTAGAGAAGTACTACTTCTTTAGTAAGCAGAGTTCATTAGGGTAAGCGGTTTCATTCCCCATTAGCCCCAGATAGTGAGGGGGAGGTAAGTTAGATGGAACTTCAACATTGGTGTGATTAATTCTAAAAACTTCTACAGAATGTACCTTATGTGTTCATTTTTGATCCTGTACATACTACAAATTCGGTTTTTGCATGATTATATTTGTATTTCTTAAAGCGTGGTCCTCAGATGCCTTTGATATTTCTTTATGTTGTGGACACATGCATGGAAGATGAGGATTTGCAAGCTTTGAAGGAATCCATGCAAATGTCACTTAGTCTGCTGCCACCAACTGCGTTAGTAGGTCTCATTACCTTTGGGCGAATGGTGCAGGTTCATGAGCTTGGCTGTGAAGGAATTTCCAAAAGTTATGTTTTCAGAGGAACAAAGGACCTGTCTGCAAAACAGCTGCAGGTAATGCACAAAAGCAAACAAAAAGAAATCATCAAGATGATGATGATGAAGAAGAAATTCAAATAGCATGTAAACAAATTTTGTAATGAAATCTTATGTCTTTGACTGCAGGAAATGCTAGGGCTTACAAAAGTAGCTGTTTCACAAGTTGGTCGAGGTCCTCAAGTGCAGCAGCCACCACCTTCGAACAGGTAATGTGCTTAAAACATCTGAAAAACGTACCTTGGCTAGTCTGATTTGCTGGAAAACTTCTGCTTTATGACAATGAAACCAATCAACTGGCAGTCAGACTCTGGTCAGGCACAAATTTACATGAAGACTAGTGGTTATAGCTTATTTCTTTCCTGCAGTTTGGACTGGGTGAAAAGACATAATGGGTGATAGTAATTTTGATGATATGTTGGAAATGTTCTGAGAGAACGTTATGTATCATAGATACGTAAATAATGATACTACTGTTGGTTTGTATGCTGGAAAGTGTTAATAGCTGCTTTAGTATATCCTTTTGTATGTGGATATCCAGTTTTGCCTTCCTTTTTTTTTCTTCCATTTCCCCCCCTCCCCTTCTGTTTCTCCTTTGGAAATAGTGGGTTGGTGTTTGATTCTCCTGTGTATGTCAGTGTTACATAGAAGAAATTGATGAAATGATGAGAGACAGTTTTGCACTATGTGCCTTCCAATAAGTAGGTGCGTTTCTAGACAGCTTGTAACAGAGAGCACAAAAAGTTCTTTATACATTAATGTGTCTTATATTTGATTTTTACTAGGCAGTGAAACACGAGTTTCTTTTTGAGATTATCTGATGTGTTGTTTTGACTGGATAGTTCTTTCTGGATAGTGGTGATAACTCTAGGTTGGCAAGTTTTTGGTTTTCAACCACTTTGCTGAACTTGTCAAGCTGACTGCATTGTGTATGTAGTAATACTAAACTGCGTTACCTTGCTGAGGCAGAAACATTGCCCTGAATCCAGACTAGAATCTGGAATTAGACATTACTAAAACTAATCTAACATATTGCTACTGAGCAACTGAAACAATTTTTCTTTAACAATTTGAATCTAAACTAATTCCATGCATTTGTTTACAGATTTTTGCAACCAGTGCAGAAAATTGATATGAATCTTACTGATCTTTTGGGTGAACTGCAGCGGGATCCTTGGCCTGTTCCACAAGGAAAACGGCCCTTACGTTCTTCTGGAGTGGCTCTCTCTATAGCTGTAGGGCTCCTTGAGGTAATACCTTTAACTACAGCTGTGCTAATATGTAAATAGATGATTTTGTAGCCAGGAAGCTACCACAATCAGTATGAAAAACCCTAGTAATGCATATTAGATTTGTATAATGATTTTGGTGGATATCATTCCTTGCAGTATGGAGTATGTATTCACAAAGCTTAGTGGGGCAAAATTGGGATTTTGAATTAACAGTGGATTGAATTTTTTGAAGGGAAAAAGTACAGTTACTGTTAGAATCTGAACAATGTGATAAACACCTGTGTAGCTATTAACTTCTGTTCAATTTGTAGCAAACCTTGATGGTTGTATTTGTCTTCTGTTTGCTGCAGTGCACTTTTCCCAATACTGGTGCACGTATAATGATGTTCATTGGAGGACCAGCTACACAAGGACCTGGCATGGTTGTTGGGGATGAATTGAAGTTACCTATAAGATCATGGCATGACATTGAAAAAGACAATGCTAAATATGTTAAAAAGGGTACTAAGGTAAGAGATGATCATGGGTGGTATTTTAGACATCTTACCAGTAAGTAAACATTTACATGCCGGCACTGTGCAGTACTGTTATTAGTAGCAAATGTATAGAATCGTAGAATCACCAGGAAGAGACCCACCGGATCATCGAGTCCAAGCATTCCCACCAATCTCTAAATCATGCCCCTCAGTATGTCATCCACCCGCACCTTAAACACCTCCAGGGAAAGTGAGTCAACCACCTCCCTGGGCTGCCTGTTCCAGTACCTAATGACCCTTTCAGTGAAGAAGGAAGAGGGAGACACTGATTTTATTTACCTGTCTCTGAACACTGGAGTTTCTTCAGAAACACAGGAGTTTCTTCAGAAATTTCAGTATATACTGGGTTAGGACTTTGTCTGGCTTTACATCAAAATTCTTTGGAGCATTCCCCTGGTGTAAATAAGAGAAGATTGCCATGACTAAGTGATGTACCTAGCGTAAGACTGTCTGCTTCTAAGGCAGCTGCTCAAAACTGTCTCTGTAGTCACGGGAGGGTTAGGCAGTTGAGTTTAGGTATAGTTCATTTTGCCCTAAGCCTACATTTGAGCAGGTGAACTGCATCCAAAACACGTTGAACTAATCTTAGACAATTATAATGGGAGCTTAAATGGTTAGCTCAGTCACAGACGTCTGGTGTTACAGACACTTGAGATCANGGTAATGCACAAAAGCAAACAAAAAGAAATCATCAAGATGATGATGATGAAGAAGAAATTCAAATAGCATGTAAACAAATTTTGTAATGAAATCTTATGTCTTTGACTGCAGGAAATGCTAGGGCTTACAAAAGTAGCTGTTTCACAAGTTGGTCGAGGTCCTCAAGTGCAGCAGCCACCACCTTCGAACAGGTAATGTGCTTAAAACATCTGAAAAACGTACCTTGGCTAGTCTGATTTGCTGGAAAACTTCTGCTTTATGACAATGAAACCAATCAACTGGCAGTCAGACTCTGGTCAGGCACAAATTTACATGAAGACTAGTGGTTATAGCTTATTTCTTTCCTGCAGTTTGGACTGGGTGAAAAGACATAATGGGTGATAGTAATTTTGATGATATGTTGGAAATGTTCTGAGAGAACGTTATGTATCATAGATACGTAAATAATGATACTACTGTTGGTTTGTATGCTGGAAAGTGTTAATAGCTGCTTTAGTATATCCTTTTGTATGTGGATATCCAGTTTTGCCTTCCTTTTTTTTTCTTCCATTTCCCCCCCTCCCCTTCTGTTTCTCCTTTGGAAATAGTGGGTTGGTGTTTGATTCTCCTGTGTATGTCAGTGTTACATAGAAGAAATTGATGAAATGATGAGAGACAGTTTTGCACTATGTGCCTTCCAATAAGTAGGTGCGTTTCTAGACAGCTTGTAACAGAGAGCACAAAAAGTTCTTTATACATTAATGTGTCTTATATTTGATTTTTACTAGGCAGTGAAACACGAGTTTCTTTTTGAGATTATCTGATGTGTTGTTTTGACTGGATAGTTCTTTCTGGATAGTGGTGATAACTCTAGGTTGGCAAGTTTTTGGTTTTCAACCACTTTGCTGAACTTGTCAAGCTGACTGCATTGTGTATGTAGTAATACTAAACTGCGTTACCTTGCTGAGGCAGAAACATTGCCCTGAATCCAGACTAGAATCTGGAATTAGACATTACTAAAACTAATCTAACATATTGCTACTGAGCAACTGAAACAATTTTTCTTTAACAATTTGAATCTAAACTAATTCCATGCATTTGTTTACAGATTTTTGCAACCAGTGCAGAAAATTGATATGAATCTTACTGATCTTTTGGGTGAACTGCAGCGGGATCCTTGGCCTGTTCCACAAGGAAAACGGCCCTTACGTTCTTCTGGAGTGGCTCTCTCTATAGCTGTAGGGCTCCTTGAGGTAATACCTTTAACTACAGCTGTGCTAATATGTAAATAGATGATTTTGTAGCCAGGAAGCTACCACAATCAGTATGAAAAACCCTAGTAATGCATATTAGATTTGTATAATGATTTTGGTGGATATCATTCCTTGCAGTATGGAGTATGTATTCACAAAGCTTAGTGGGGCAAAATTGGGATTTTGAATTAACAGTGGATTGAATTTTTTGAAGGGAAAAAGTACAGTTACTGTTAGAATCTGAACAATGTGATAAACACCTGTGTAGCTATTAACTTCTGTTCAATTTGTAGCAAACCTTGATGGTTGTATTTGTCTTCTGTTTGCTGCAGTGCACTTTTCCCAATACTGGTGCACGTATAATGATGTTCATTGGAGGACCAGCTACACAAGGACCTGGCATGGTTGTTGGGGATGAATTGAAGTTACCTATAAGATCATGGCATGACATTGAAAAAGACAATGCTAAATATGTTAAAAAGGGTACTAAGGTAAGAGATGATCATGGGTGGTATTTTAGACATCTTACCAGTAAGTAAACATTTACATGCCGGCACTGTGCAGTACTGTTGTTAGTAGCAAATGTATAGAATCGTAGAATCATCAGGAAGAGACCCACCGGATCATCGAGTCCAAGCATTCCCACCAATCTCTAAATCATGCCCCTCAGTATGTCATCCACCCGCACTTTAAACACCTCCAGGGAAAGTGAGTCAACCACCTCCCTGGGCTGCCTGTTCCAGTACCTAATGACCCTTTCAGTGAAGAAGGAAGAGGGAGACACTGATTTTATTTACCTGTCTCTGAACACTGGAGTTTCTTCAGAAACACAGGAGTTTCTTCAGAAATTTCAGTATATACTGGGTTAGGACTTTGTCTGGCTTTACATCAAAATTCTTTGGAGCATTCCCCTGGTGTAAATTAGAGAAGATTGCCATGACTAAGTGATGTACCTAGCGTAAGACTGTCTGCTTCTAAGGCAGCTGCTCAAAACTGTCTCTGTAGTCACGGGAGGGTTAGGCAGTTGAGTTTAGGTATAGTTCATTTTGCCCTAAGCCTACATTTGAGCAGGTGAACTGCATCCAAAACACGTTGAACTAATCTTAGACAATTATAATGGGAGCTTAAATGGTTAGCTCAGTCACAGACGTCTGGTGTTACAGACACTTGAGATCAGAAGGGTAAATTAAATTCTTTGTGTTGGATCTAGTACATAATGCATGGTTTAAGAAGAGAACATCAAGGCAATTTTGTAGTTTAAATAGCAACTCATGGTTTGTCTTGTGAGAGTCAGGTTCCTAGCTGGTCAGAAAAAAAACCAAGAGGTGCTGAAAATTCCAGTCTTAATTTTAACTTCAAGGACAAAAATTCTTTTAGCCTGTATTGGACTGTTATGTGAATGAAGTCTGATAATGTTGATTTAGAAATATTTTGGGAGTTTAGGTTTTAGTAAGAGTTTCAGTTTTGAGATGAGAGTTCACATTGTAAATTGCTATTAACTGTGTTTTCATCTTGAATTTAGCATTTTGAAGCCCTGGCTAATCGAGCTGCAACAAATGGTCATGTTATTGACATATATGCATGTGCATTGGATCAGACTGGTCTTCTGGAGATGAAGTGTTGTCCCAACTACACTGGGTATGTACCTGTTCTTTTTTAAGTAGTGTGTGAAGGTGCAGGCTGGTGTGTGTTTGGAGTGTTTTTTCTTTTTTTTTTTTTTTTTAAGAAATCATTTTAACAGGAAGAAGAAAAGAAATACTGTTATGTTAAAAACTAGACAAAACAACCCCCCTAGACCCTTCATGTGATCGTTGCATTTGTACCATAATTTTATATGTACTACAGTGTAATTTTGGTCTTTCTCTCTGCTCTTGGGACTTACTGGGTGCTGTTTCTGCCGTTCCAGCAAAACTAGCCTTAATGTATAGTTTCTCCATTTCTCTTACAGCTGTTCCTATTTTCTGTTTGCTTACACCCTACGTACAGGAGAATTTCTAGTTCTGCTGTGTCTATTGTCTTCTGTCTTTGAAAATCCACCTGAAAACTTCTGTAACTTCTTTTGAGTGTAATGTTTGACCTGTTAATATATGATGTGATTTAATTAATAATTTTTGATCAATAACAAATAACTCCCATTACTATTTTGCGAATGTAGTACATTCATGATGTTCATGATGAGTGGCAACCTTAGCAATTACATCCATGGGATATCATTAAGCATAAAACCAAATTGTGTTTCTTGAGCATAGATTTAAATATGAAGTCATGACTGAAATAAAATGATGCAATGATAGGTATGGAATATTGAATATTAGAAGTAGCTAACTGACTTTGCTTGACAAGGTTGTGAGACATTTGGAGTTTTGAAGTCCAGTATAATATTTTCCCTGTGAAGGATTTTGTTACTTACTGTAATTACGGTGACCTTCAGATGCTGATTTGGCAAAAGATCACTTACAAAATTAATCCCTAACATTGTAGCAAAATATTAATTTAATGATAGTCCATTTTAAGAAGGAAAAAACATGTTTCACCATTAACTGTCATTAGTTTTAGCCTTCAGTAGACATAAGGTATAGGAATCCCATGTGCTAAATTATTGCATAATTAATCTGTTTTCACATGAGGGTTTTGCTTATTCTTTTTGTTTTTGTCGTTTAGAGGCTACATGGTAATGGGAGATTCATTCAATACATCTTTATTCAAGCAAACCTTTCAGAGAGTATTCACAAAAGATATGCAAGGACAATTTAAAATGGGATTTGGTGGTACATTAGAAATAAAGGTAAGGATAAAAAAGGCAGTGTGTTAGTGAAACAGTGGAATAGGACAGTTTAGGACTGTGGAATCTCCACCCTTTAAGGAATCCTTAGGAATGTGCTAAACAGATGATGTTGACTTTGGCTTGGACATCTCTTAACAGCTTAGCTATCTTTTTTGAGTTTTGTGATTCTGTAAGTGTGAGTTAGGTAAAATACTAATTTCTCCTTACCCTGCATTCTGTGACAGTTAAAAATGAGAGTGAAATAAAATTGTCTCTGTTAGAAAGCCTTTGTATATGTAATTTGTTATCAGTAGTGAATGTTGCTTGGTTTTAGGTGTGTTAGGGTTTTTTTTTAGGTGTTTAGGTTTTAGGTTTCTTCATAGTCCAGGACAACTTCCCTTTTTTTTTCTTCCCATCCTTATCAGAATCCACTCCTGCACTTTACAGTGTTGGTTTTCTCTTCCACTCTGAGTAGCTTAGAGCTGAACGTACTGTAGGTTCAGGTATGGGCTTCCATGATGTTTCTTGCAAAGTATAACACTCCTGCCTTTTAGAAGAACATTTTTTTTGCCTTCAGTTCAGTAAAGTTCTCTTGAACTTTCTACCACCAGAACAAATAATTGAACCCTCTTTTGTCATGTATATATTCTTGTGAATTTTGTTGCAAGAATCTGGAAAATGCAAAAAGGGAGCCTCAGTTCTAGTGAAATGCACAAATTTATTCAAAATGACATTGGAAGAATATAAATAACTGAATTTAGCTTTTAGCTAATTGTGTTTAGGAGATAGAGAGTATAAATTCAGTGTGGGGTATGTATAGGCTCATCTTGGGAATCTTTTAGTTACTTTGCTAGAAAATAGATATTCAGTATACTTTCTGGGCCACCAGGTGTATAAATGTGTTTTCTCCATGTTGTAGTTTATGTTCATGCTGTTTCAGATGTACCAGTTGGTATAGCAAATAAACTATATTAAAGTGTTAATAGTTAAGTGCAAAAAGTGAGCACTCAAAAAGTTTCTCTAAATGTATCAAGCCTTATATGTGTAACGTTTCCTGAAGGTGTCCAAAGTCTGATTTGCATTTAGGTTTTCATTAACTAACAGTTAATTGAAAGACTGAATTCTTCTTAGTGTGTCATAGTAATGTGTGTTTTCCTTCTAAATATGAAGACTTCAAGAGAAGTAAAGATTTCTGGAGCGATTGGACCCTGTGTCTCTCTCAATTCTAAAGGACCTTGTGTCTCAGAAAATGTAAGTTAAAATTGCTGAAAATGAAGGTAATATGCTACTATGGGAAAATAGGATTTAGGTGTTCTGGATTTGAAGAGAATTTGAAACTTTTCCATAAATGGAACAGGGATTGGTAACTTTTTTACCAATTTAAAATTAAATGCACACAAGTTTTCTGGGTGAGCTCCTGTTCACTGCAAGGTTAGACTCAAGTTGTATTAGATGTTGCATATCCATGTTTGCTTGGTTAGGTTTGTGCACCTAATATTATTACAGAGAAGTTATGTGCTGGCATAGCAGAAACCAAGTAGAAAGTGAGTTAGTGTGCTTTATTTTTAAAAATGAGAGCTATGTCCATTTATCCAAACAGAGAACCATGAAAATACTTTGTTTAGAAAGACAGAGGGAACAAGAGGACACGAGACCAAGGAGACATCCCCTTTGTCTTGACCCTTTTTTCCCACTTGCATACCTGTTTCACCAAATGCATATTTCATTAATTGGTTAGAATGCCCAGCTATTACAGGCTCCTGAAATAACTCCTTTAAATTTACTTTGCTTAAATAATAACTTACTTTCTTGTCAAGCAATATTATTGCAATTTAATTTTGCATTTGATTGCTAATCAGAAGCAGTTCCTGGAAGAAACCAACATGTCTTACATTAGAAAAGTCTCACTTCTAGTTCCTAACAATCTGCGTAATAGACCAGTTTGCAGGATGAAAGTGCTTACAAATGGCCTGCTTTAATCAAGGAATTTTCATGTCTCAATTTTCCTTGTATATCTTTATACAATAAAAATCTCAATATAATCAGTGTGTTCTTTTTCTTTTTTAAGTCGTGTACAGATTTTCTTATGTCATCACCTGCATAATCGTATATATTACCATAAAAGTTAAAAGTGCAAAAAACAAACGTCACCTTACTTAAGCTATATATTTAAATCATAGATGATAATAGAAAATTTAATTGTGAATTCATATCTGCTGCCTTGCAGTTACAGTATAATTAATTTCTAGTCCAAAAACCTTTTAATTCAAATTATTTGAATTAAAATTTTTGAGGTGAAGCATATGACTGAAATGTAGATGCATTCAGCTTGTTGCAAGTCATGACTGGACAATTATTTAATCCTTCTAATATAGTGACGCATATGTCACTATGTTAAATTTAATGTCTTTAACATAATGACATATTGACAATATTGCCTGTATAATTTTCCTTGAATGTGGTTTCACTGGCTCCATTGTGAATGACTGATTATTTTAATTGGTTTCTCTGGGTATTTACGTTGTTTGGATGACAGAAAGCAGTTGTCACTTGAAATACATCACTATCTTGCGCATGTCCCTTGTTAGTTACCAAACAAAATGTAACTATATACTGTATCTTGTGTAAGCCATCTACTTGAAGTTTTCCTGGTGCACCTCAGAAGACTCATTCCACTTAGAGTGAGATCCTTACCTCTTCTCTTGTGACTGTTTAAAGAAAGTCTAGTACTTTTTTCCTGTTTCTGACTTGCTTTTTCCATTTTTCTAATGCTATCTCCTTCTCTTTATAATGTTTTAATCTTTTGCAACCACATCCTTTTTTATTATTTTTGCATCCAACACTGTGGTTATTTTTTGCAAGACTGGGAAACTGACAGAGTGAGCAGAGAGAAAACTTACAACCAAGTAGTCAGTAACACTTATTGATGGTGGCCAGATGTACTTCACAAAGTAAAATAATACTTCTAGTTTGTAAAAGTATTGTAATACTTTTCTGCAGGAGATTGGAACAGGAGGTACTTGTCAGTGGAAGATTTGTGGACTTAACCCTACGACAACACTTGCATTGTACTTTGAGGTGGTCAACCAGGTAATAAATATTTTTCTACTTGTCCACAAAACACTCTGTTTTATGTGACTGCAGGAGCCTGAATTTTAGTGTGGTTCCCTCAACCACAGTAGCAGGGATAGAAATGCTGTTGCTATTATGTTGTCAAAGTTTATAGAAGGGCATTAGCAGCTTAATGATTAGCTAATCTTTTTCTTGAATATAGCAGTGAGAACCAAAGAGCTTTACAGATTTTGGATGGATTGATAGTTGTAAGTAAAATTTTTCTTTTCAGTGTTACTTACTAAAATGTATTTCAGTTACGATATATGAAAATAGTGTAATCTGTATATTTAAAAGTGCTTTTTAGTGTTTCTGTGATGTTTTAATTACAAGGCAATTACTCCATAATGTTACATTTTAATTTCTTTTAATTGCTCAGTATTTGCAAGTAAAGAGTGGCTTCCTTGAAATGCCTCGAGGGGATATAGCCTGGTTTTCTGTCTCCATGGGAAGGTGCTAGGAAAGCAGATAAAAACGTGACAGGCAAATGTGCTACTGCCTTCTAGTACTTTCTCCCAGATATTTCAAGCTCAGGATCTATATGACTTGACTGTAGTTTCTATATATGTAATACGCTATATTTCATACATTATAACTTATGCAAAGGTTTGAAATTTGAACTTACCTTAGCCATTTTTCATTTTACTTTTTGCATATTTATTTTGGTCTCATTTTATTGTTAGGTCTAAAGCTGGTGTAGTTGTGGTGTGTAATAGTTGGTTCCAGCTGTCCTTCTGTTTTGGAATTGCATACCTTATTAACAACATATAAACCAGTATTTCTATTGACCAGAGTTTGAAATTTCTGTTTATACCTCTATTCCAGTCTTTGTTTCAGTGGTGGTTTCTGGGATTTGTTAGTCAATGTTTTAGAGTGGTATTGGTTTTGTTGCACTGTAATTCTAGTGAATCACATGATGTTCAAACAGAATCTAATGAAATCAACAACTGTAACAGCCCCTTTGAAACTATTGTCTCTGTAAGAGTACGTGGAAGTCAGAGAGCATTGGCTACTTTAGGGGTTTCTGGTGGAGGCAGCTCCTTGCATTAGTTAAAGGTCTCTAGCTTTATTAGCTATGTTTAGTAAAGGTACTCAACGTAATAAAATCACAATGCAAGGCGTTTGTGTAACTTAAGCTGTCTGTTGCTAAGAATTTTGTCATTTTCTAGTAATTTGTTTATATGTTTCTAAATTATACGGTAAAATCTCAAGATTCACCTTCATTTAATTTTTTTCCTCCCATTCTTAGCACAATGCTCCAATTCCTCAAGGAGGACGTGGTGCAATCCAGTTTGTGACTCAGTACCAGCATTCCAGTGGACAGAGACGTATCAGAGTGACCACAGTTGCCAGAAAGTACGTTTTACTTGTGATGAATAATTTTTTTTTTAAAAACAGGGTATATATTTGCCTTGTAATTTTTAGGTTTTGTAATCAACCTATTTTTCTGGGATATGCAGTGCCACAGGTGGTGAAGGTGTGATCATACTTTTGAGACAGTTGCCTCTCCTGTGGACTGTTTCTTCTCTGAGAGTTTGCAGTGGTTGTATAATGATGTTATGGGAGTGTCCTGGAGTAGCCCAAATCATTTTAGGTGAAGATGAGGCCTTGAGCAAGAGTCTGTGGCCTAAACTGAGGAGGTAGTTGGGAATGGCCGATGAGGGAATGGCACAGATCACTTGATAACTTAAGAGTGCTAGGTGCAGTTTGGGCAGGTCTAAATACCTGTTCTTCCATACGTAGCCTCCAACAGCAACTTGATGCAACTTACTTCACAATTTTAAAAAGCCTGCATATAATTATACATCACTTTTTTTCAGTTACATTTTCTTTAAGCCAAAGGAGATTGGTTAATTTGTTGGAAGACTCAGTTTATCAATTAAAAAAGCATTGCCCTTACTGTTGATATAAACATATTGTTTAGTTACATTAGTAAAATCTTCTTGGTGGCTCATAAAAGGACAGAGTAGTAGTTCACCTGATAAATTGAAAAGGGTATATCAGAATACTGCTGATGTGAGAATGTGTGGTTGTCTTAATGGAGAGCAATTTCTGTAACTTACCTTTCATAAGTAATTTTTTTTAATATTGTGAATGTTCTATAAGTGGCATTATATTTTATTTCATTGCTTGCATGGCATCTGTACAAATAAGAGACAATTCTAATTAAGGAATAGTTAACTGAGAGGCTGCTCATTTATACCTCGTAGGTTCTTGAAGGTCCAGCATGAGTTTGTTAAACTGCTAACACTGCTTTCTTTGCCTTATTTTTGAAGGGATATTTTGAGGTTGGGCATCTTTCCTTTCCCTGTGATGCAAATACTTGTATTTTCTTTTGCAGCTGGGCAGATGCACAGACGCAGATTCAAAACATTGCTGCATCTTTTGACCAGGAAGCTGCTGCAATTCTCATGGCCAGATTGGCAGTGTATAGGGCAGAGACAGAAGAGGGGCCTGATGTGCTTAGGTGGCTGGACAGACAACTTATACGACTGGTAAAAAGGACTGTTATTGAAAGAGTCAGATTGGTTTCTTGTTTCCAGATGTATTGTCTTAAAGGACTAGTGTTCAGGGATTATTTCTTCAGAAGTAAAGCAAAATAACAACAACAAAAAGAACTGAAGGCTTTGTTTCCACAAGTGTGTATGCAAAAGTAACTAAGATTTTCTGTTTTAAAAGGGAAAAGGACCAGATATGGTTTTAGGTTGTTTGTTAATGTTTTCTTAATCCTTATCAGTTGGTAATTGCCAGTAATTGAGATAAATTAAAGCTTTCTCTACTATTGTTGATGAAATATTTTTAGAGAAAGAAAAGAAGTCAAAGGATCAAGAAAACTATATGGAATTTCTTTACTTTCAAAACTTCAGCTTTCTTTTTTTTTTTTTTTTTATTTGTAAGTAAATAGTTATTAATAATATAATTTCAAGCATGTTTTCCAGGGCTGTTTATAGTCTAACTCTGCTTAGCAATTTTAGGAAAAAACAAACAAACAAACAAAATCATTAAAGCCTCATGTGCAAGGAAGTTGCTGCTTGTTAAAGAAAGGACTTTGTGCTTTTGCTAGGTTTCTGTTTGTTTACAAAGCTGTAAGCACCTCACATCATGTGTCTGTTAAAATCAAACAAGCTTACAGTAATGGCATGACTGAACAAGTATGTTGCTTAATTCAGATAAATTTTTCTTTTATTTCAGTGTCAGAAATTTGGAGAATATCACAAGGATGATCCAAGCTCTTTCAGATTTTCAGAAACCTTTTCACTTTACCCACAGGTAAATAGAAGGAAGGTGTGTCTGTAAGGGATAGAGAGAGAAGTGCTTAATGAAGGAAGCAGCAGTGTAAGCACAGTGTAAAATAAAGCATGACATTGGATAGCAGAATTAAAAGACCTCCTGCCCCCAGCTACTGCCTGGCATGTGACATTAGGCAAATCACTTCTACTGTTTGTGCTGCTGTATTGCCTTTTGCCCTCTGTCCTGACAACTAAACTTCCTCTGACTGTGGATGTTCTTTGCTTCTGCTGTGATAGATCCTTATCTCATCTGAGTTGGTAGCTCAGATAATGGCACTGTTTTTTAAAAATTTTTTTTTAAGGGCAACTTTAATGATGCAGTTCAGAAGACACGAGAAAATATATAGTTTTGCTTTGTTGTTTCCTATGTGATTTATAATACTTACCTGAAAAGAAACACTTCACCAATGAAGTGAATTTGAGCTTTATTATATTAAACTTTGAATAGTTCCTTTGCTAATAATACATCCTGATAAATTCCTCCAATCTGATTGCTCCTGATACATTTTTTTTTTTTTTGGACTCTTCATAGAATTTTGTGATATTTCTCTTGGAGTTTTTTACCAGGCTGTTTCAAAGGGTTAAGTGTTTTGGAGAGATTGATTCAGCAATGAAAGGATTTGCTTTTTCCATTTTACCTATGAAGTTCAACTTTGCTGTGGTTAATGTTCTTTTTTTCTGTTCACATGCTGTAATTTGCTTTGTGTGTTCAAGCCGAACAGCTTTAGGAACAGTAAAACTCGCAGTAAAGTAAGGGTTTGGCAATGTGCAGTCAAACTACTTATCAGTACTGGAGAAGAAGAAATATTAAACTTTTCTCTTAATTCACACCTGCCTTTGTGGGTTTATCCATACTGATGTCTGTCTTACTCTCATGACAGTATATAAAAACCAGCAAAGATGCATATACAAGTTTGAAATGTTAAAGAAATTGGAATTCAGTTTTGTTATGGCATTTGTCTCATGTGGTTTGTGGAAAACATTTATTTCCTTGTGCAACTCTCCTTTTTGTTTGTGAAAGTTCACATACATGGTTTTTGTTTTGCAGTTTATGTTTCACTTGAGAAGATCTCCCTTCTTACAAGTTTTTAACAACAGTCCAGATGAGAGCTCATACTATCGTCATCATTTTATGCGTCAAGATCTAACCCAGTCGCTTATCATGGTTCAGCCGGTTCTTTATGCCTACTCTTTCAATGGGCCTCCAGAGGTATTGTTATATGTAACACAGTAGTAGGTTAGAAGATGCTGTTATGAGACATGATTGTTCCTTCACTGGTTCTTCTAAAATTTATTGCATGAGAAAGCATATTCATTTAATATGGAACGTACTATGGACAAATCTTGTCTTAGAATTCTGATATAGCATCATATTGGAAAACAAAGTCACTTTGTGATGATGCTTTAAACTAGAGAGGAGGGGGTGGGGATTTGTTAGTTTTTTAGAGCTATAGGAGTTCTGCTTTTGTTTTGTGGTGCCAGGATGTAAATATCAACAAAAAAGTTTTTATTTCAAGATGTGCAATATTACCTCTATCTTAGCACCCTCACTCAAAACTTCTGATTTTGATGTGGTTACTGTTGCATACAGATTTAGTACATGCCTTATCGTGGTACATTTTGCATAAACCTGAAGTAAAAAGAAGATCTTCCGAGAAGCTTGGAGAACTGCAATATTGGAGACGACCAAAACAGTGTGATAGATAAAAGAGAGTAAGGAAGTAGTAAGATGGTGGACAGAAACCATAGTAGGCAAGGATCTTGGCAGGCTGGAATTCTGACATTTGTTGAAATTTTTATTTTTCTTAGACTATTTCACGGGGATTAAAAAAAAGCTTTTAAAAGTGGAGTTTAAATTAATGAAGTGGTTTGTGTAAGATCATTCTCGTATGTATGATTAACAGTTAGCAACATGGGTGTTGCAAAGGAGAAGCCTTATCAAGCAGGAGCTGACACCTCAGTGTAGAATGAGTAATAGTCTTTTTGGATTCTTGGAGTAGTTAATATTTTTGTTATCCTTAATAAGATTGATCCGATTAAATCATATGGTACTGATTCAGTTAAATCATATAGTGGTGATATAGTGCCACTGCCCTCAGAAAGGTGAATTAAAACCTTGAGTATTACATCACGTTTCATAAATCATGAGTATGTACTATAACCAGTATTGGTGGATATATATGCACACTAATAAAGCGGCAAGGTGAAGAGTAAGAGAAACCAAACAACTCCCAACCCCCAAATGTTATACTTGAGTAACTGCCACATCTTTAGATCTTGAAATATCATTATAATTATTTGCATTGTATAGGTAAATATGGAGCACCTGCAAGACTAGAAAAGTGCATAATAATGAAAAAAGGTTTCAGCTTTCAAATACATTTTTTATTACTTTCATGAAGTTATATATTCGTAATCGGGCTGGATAACTTCTGAATGAGGTTGTGGGTTGCAGATGTATAACATGAAAGCGAGCAAATACGGAGCTTTAGTACGTGATTGAAAAAAATCCTTAAATTCAGTGACCTATTAAAAAAACTGGTAATGCATCTAATTGCTTAGTTCTGCATCAGTTGATAATTTTTAATTTATTTTTAAATCTTAGCCTGTTCTTCTGGATAGCAGCAGCATTTTACCAGATCGCATTCTCCTTATGGATACCTTTTTCCAGATCCTTATTTATCATGGAGAGGTAAGAGTTGTCATTTTTTACATAAATTCGTTTTTTTCAGAAGGAATGCTACTTTATAAAAGTCAGTCCCCAGTTTTAACACTCCAGTGCTCGACCTGTCATCTGCATGGCTGATACCAGACTCATAGTTTATATTTGTAGTTTGGTAACCTAACATGCCTATACACAGTTACTGGATATTATGTTTTGGTCCTGTTTGTTGTGATGGGTTAAAGATTAATTAGTTTCAATATGCAGATTATTTGTTACAGATCAGCATTTTTACAGCTTTTGAGAGTGTTACTCCCCTCACCATTCCCCTGCTTTTGGTTCATTTATTTTAGGCCTCTAAATTAGTGTTTCAGGGACAGGAAGTCAGAACAGCAAGTTCTGTGTTCACCCTTCCTCTTCATAATCCTGAAGGTGTGAAACTGCTTCTGACACTTAAGTAGATAGGCATTCATATGAACATGAATGTGGCTTGCTAGTGCTTTGCTTCCTTGGAAGGACTGAGCTGCTGCATTTTACTACTATGCAACTGTAAGTGGTTCGCAGCTGAGAGTTTGATAAGTACTGTTCTGTATCATGTCCTCATAGCTGCATTTTTGAAAACAGTTTCTAAACTTTAACACTTAAGTAGAAAAATATTCTCTCTATTTTTGTAAGATGCTGTCAGGAAGCAGCAGGGGTGGGCTGCTTCCTTAGGGAAGGGGAGTGGGGAGCTGAGCATGATTGTTGGACAGGCAAAGGCCTTGCTGATGAGAATCTGTCCCCACAGTATGTGAGCAGGGCAAGCAGAGCAGTTTGCAGGCGGTAGCCAGATGAGCCTCCAGGTCGGGTCACCAGACATGTTGATCGGCATGAGGCAGATCCCAGTTCAAGCTGAGAAGCTGGGTCCCCAGATGGGGATCCAAACGAGTAAGGTATATAGTCAGGCACAGGCATGGCTGCAACACAGCTCAGGCAGGGGCCAGGAATATGAGATCCTTAGCTTAAAAGTGATTGCCAAGCAAAGAAGAGGGCAAACCCTTCCAGGTCTTCTCTAACCACAGCCTGTATCAGTGAGCCGACCCTGAGCAGGAGCTTTGCTTCTAGGCTGTGCTACAGACCTTGAAAGGTAAATAACAGTGTAAGTATTTATTTCTTATGTGTCGTAGGTGTACATATTAGATAACTGTAGATAGTATTGAGGGAACTGTGAACTAAATATTTAGCGTACAAAAAAGGGAAATACAGATGGACCATAAATTGTTAGCATTTAAAAAAAAAAAGTCTACTGGCATGTTACTTGCATAGTGCATAAAGGGGTGAGTGATAGAAAGGAGACCAGCAATGGCACATTCTCCTCTGAAAAGCCCTGCATATCCTCTTAAGGTAAAAAACTGGTGAATTAGTTCTAAACATATTTCTTCCCTCTATTCTTAGACCATAGCTCAGTGGCGTAAATCAGGTTATCAAGATATGCCAGAATATGAAAATTTTCACCACTTGCTCCAAGCTCCAATAGATGATGCCCAAGAAATTCTCCATTCTAGATTTCCAATGCCCAGATACATTGATACAGAGCATGGAGGAAGCCAGGTATGGTGAAATATTTTATATAATCTAGGAAGTGATGTGTTAGTAATGTCAAGAGAAATTTTTGGTAGTAAACATGCATTTCTGCAGTAAAACGTGAAAATTGCAAGTAAACATTTTTGAAATTTAAAGCTTTTACAGAGCCACATAATTAATATCAGCTTTTCCTCTGATTTGTGAATCTTGTTATTTATTACTATTTTTATGATGCTGACTTGGACTCTTGATTCCTTGTGTGAGGTGTGTAAGACAAAAAAGTTGTACTTGTCAGGGTCTATGGACCAATACCAGAATTATCTTTGTGTTATTTTTTCAAAACTTATTAATTAATGTCATACTGATATTCACATTTGCTAATGCTTAGAAAGAGACAGAAGTGTACTTTCTGGTGCATTGAAGAATTGTTGGCAGTTCTGCATTATACCTATAGAATCCAGGGAGCAGCTTTATTTGTGCAGGTGCTACTTGCTCTTCTGAATAGGTATCTGTGCATGTTTTTATCTCTGAATAATGACATGTTTTGTGCTTATGTAATTTTTTTTGTGAGGACAAGAAACTTCTATTTGAGAGATTAATTTATTCCCTGTGTTTTTGTTTTTTTAAAGGCTCGTTTCCTGCTTTCAAAAGTAAATCCCTCTCAGACTCATAACAATATGTATGCGTGGGGACAGGTAAGTTTAAATCTACTGAGGAAGCTTGTATGCATGGTTTTCTTCTTCCCTGTTTCAGAAAAGAGTGGCACGTTGTGTATATATAAGTAGCAATGCCATGTTTTGATACTGAAAAAGAAATGTAGTTTTTGCCTGATGCCACTAAAATTCCAAGAGTTAAGAAAAATTGATTCAGTTTCTTCAGACAAGAATGACCTGGTTTGCTATTTTAAGCTCTTATTAGGCTGCTTTCATGCCTAGCTACCTTTTTTAGACAGATACCTTCAGATTCCTTGGAATGAGAGCACTTACCACACATAAGGACCAAGGGGCTTTTTTGCAGTATGAGAAATAAATTTTGAAGTTAGTTGCATGCAAGAACTGAAGATTACACTAGTACCATTGTAGTGATGTTTCCTTGAATTTTTATGGCCCAGATGATCAGGAATTGTTTTTTCAAATTATATCTTTATGTAGGAGTTCAAAAGTTAAACTTTCTGGAATAGCTTGCATTCTTGAGCATCCCAGTTCCGTGTTCTCATTCCATATTCAGCTTTTATAGTGGAAAGAGGAACACTACTGTGGGTGAATGCTAGTGCAGTGTCATTTTCTCATGAAAATGTAATGGCATCAGACAGCTGAAGCTATATTTTAGCTGCTCTTTGAGACTATCTTGCTAAAGTGTTAAAGTCATGAGTAAGAGAGCACTGCAGCAATTTTATGCCCGTGATTTTTGTTGGGTTTTATCAGAGCACATTAATTCACAGATAGATATTGCATATAATGAAGCTTCAGGCAGTGAAGAGCACTGAGGTCCAGAGTGAAAATACTTAAAAAACTTTGTTCTGAGTCAGGGACAGCATGATTTGAACCCAGTTCTCTTGCCTCTACAGTTGAGGCATATTTCCTCCACAACATACACAGATGCCATATAGTTTGAAAGGTCTTGTTTTTATCTAAACGTTACCTGGAAATTTTTGAAGTTTTGACGTTTCCAGGAGTACAAGACAACTGTTGCCTGTGCATTTAATTAGTAAGCAAATGAAACAGTATTCCATAAGTAGATGCTAATAGAAAACAATTTTTGAACTGTTGTCTCAAAAAATAGTCTGTGCTGGACAAGTGAGACTGTTATATTTCAGAAAACATGGCTTTCTTTTTTAATGTTGAAAATAATTCAGTTATAGGGTAACATAAGAAGTGTTGTGTTTATCTCCCGAGTGGCATTATAGTGTCTGCTCAACAGGTCTTATGAGGAACAGCTGAGGGAACTGGGGCTGTTTAGTGTAGCAAGGAGGAGGCTGAGGGAAGACCTTATTACTCTCTACAACTACTTGAAAGGATTGTAGAGAGGTGTGTGTTGGTTTCCTCTCCCACGTTACAAGTCATAGGATGAGAGGTAATGACCTCAGGTTGCACCAGAGGAGGTTTAGATTGGATATTAGGAAATAATACTTCACCCAAAGATTTGTCAAGCACTGAGCTGCCCAGGGAAGTGGTGGAGTTAGTTTTTGGAGATACTTAAAAGATGAGTAGATGTGGTGCTTAGGAACTTGTTTTTGTGGTAGACTTGGCAATGCTAGGTTTATGGTTGTACTTGATGATCTTAAAGGTCATTTCCAACCTAAATGATTCTGTGATTCTGTAACTGCCGGGGTAAAACTTTAAACTGAATTGGTTCTGCTGTCTCTTTTATTATTATTATTTTTTTAAAATTACTTTCCTGGATTGTTTAATGTAATTTAGTTTTGTACATGAGTGTGCAGAAGAATTTATTAGTCCACATTGACCTGTAGAGGGCACACACTCCCCACTGTGTTAGCCTTTGAAGATGCAGTTGAAAATTTCAGGTTATATTGGATATGACGTTTATTTGAGAATGCCTTTATTTTCACCTCCTTTTTTTAAATTTTTTTTTCTTGGCAACTTGGCAACAAAGGGAATTTGCAGTTTGAAACAAAGGAGGAGGTCAGTGGTACAAATCTTGCCAAATGCCCAGCTGGTTGTCACTAAATCACTGTTAATTACAAGTTACATTCTCATTGTACGCCTTAGCTCTAAATTTTGCTTGAACTAAAAACAAATCCTAAGATGGTCTGTGGAAAGTCAGTGCTGATTCTCAGGTATTTTTTGGACTTGTATGTTGTCACCTTGCTGGTTTTTATTTTATTCTCCAGCAAATAAAATACTCCGCCTCCTTACCTACTAGAATGAAGGGTTCCCAGTCTCCAAGGTGAAGGTGCTTCTTTTGGTGGGAATAGTGGTGACAGCAGCTGCCTCTGTGCTCACGTTGGAAGAGACCCAGCTTTCCTTGAGAAAGCTTGTCGACTTTTACTCATTGTCAAGTGGATTTGTTTCTTCCTTTTGCTGTTTTGATTTGTCTGAACTCCAGTGGCAGATATGAATTTGTCAGTTGTGTCACTTGTGTGGTTCTGTTTCTCTCACCTTTCGTCTACTCCACTGATGTAGAAAAGATGTAGGAATTATGGCGCTCAAGTTTTATTTACCATTAAAAATATGTAAATTAGCATTTGGGAGCTATCAAAAACTCTAAATTTTGTATGGTTCTTGTAAATATCTTGCTATACTGCAGCTCATTGCTGCATGCATTAATATGGAAGAGAGTGTAGTTGTGGTTTGCGCCTGAATTTATGTAAATGTATGAAAATTTATGTAAATGTACAGTTTGCTGTTTTTTTACCAGAGGGTTTCAGCAATGATACACTTCTAAGGTCTTTCTAAATTTATAAAGTGTTTATTTCATGCACTGTATTGTGCCTTAGAATGCTTTTTCTCCACAATGAGTATAATCAGTTCTCCTTGTTTCCTTTTATTTTATAGGAGTCTGGAGCACCCATTCTTACTGATGATGTCAGCTTGCAAGTATTTATGGATCATCTGAAGAAACTTGCTGTCTCTAGTGCTGCCTGAGATTCTGCAGTGTACTAAAGGCACAGAGAAGCTGTAGCCATATTTCAGCTTTTTCTCCTTTACCCTTTTCCATACCTCTCTTGACAGAATGCTCTGATAATGCACAAGCTGCCTGACTAGATATAAAACAGTGTTGTTTTCAAAGAAAAGCTTTTGTTATCAGCAGATGTTTTAATGTGAACTGCAGTTTGTAAAAATGACAGGTAGTAGATTAAATTAAGTTATAATTAGAGGAAAAAGAACAGTCATTTTGATTACTGTAATACTATAATTACTTTGAGATAATTTATAACAACTTTGAGTTGTGATCTGAGTTTCCTTTTTAAATGGTTGAGGTTGATTCTTCTCTGCACTACAAAGGGATGTTGAACAACAAAGAAAATCTTTGATAATGTCGGGCTTTCCAGACTGCCACGTGACTACTTCTGCTTGCTCAATTTGAGCATGAAGTGAACAAAGCAGCAACAAAAAGCATATAAAACCAGTATGAACTGAGTTTTATTACCTAGGGTGCTGAACTTTTCTGCAGAGATACTGTTTGTGCATTGTTCATTATTAAATGTTCATTATTAAATTTCAGGTATTTCTTCCCACTTGGCTTACTTCATTTTTTGGGGACACAATTTTTGTTTCCACCAAAGATTTTGAACTGAAAAAGTAAAAAATATTATTGCACCAAATTTAAATCCACACATTATATTTTTGACAAAAGTATCTATTGTCAAACACAGTAACAAGACGAGTGTGCTTCAAAGTTAGCACTTTTAGCTTGAGCTAAGGAAAAATCCTACACTACCAAAATGAACTGACAGAGTACAGCCTTGATTTTTGTCTTGGCGAGTATACTTTTTTGAAAAAATAAATATTTACCTTTCTTATTATTGCCTTATAATGTTATTACACTAATGTATGACACTGCACATCTGCTTTTTGTTTCTGCATTCTTTTTGTTATGAATTCAACAGGCTATAGTTCTTGTTAATACAATATTATCTAGAATATGAGGTAATTCATTTGATATTCATACTTGATTTTTTTTTTAAGGTTGATAAACTAGTTGTTGAAGTTTACATATAAGACAGATGTTTACATAGGTAATATGACATGTTGATAAATTAAGATATGGAATATGGTAGCAGGCAGTAAAAAAATTGTGCCAAGACTAAAGGAAGAGAGAGTTTTGACATAGGAAATTCAGTCATATAATGGTGTGATAAGAATTAGATTTTTTTTCTTTCTCATTTTCTGTAAATTGTCAAAACCTTGATTAAATCAGTTGCTCTCAGTTTCTTCAGTGTAAATGAGATGAGCTCCTTTAGTCTCAATACAAATAAAGTACATGTTTTTCTGTCACTTTTTGTGTTTATTGTGTGTTATTTTTTGTGTTTATTGTTATTATTCTGTTGGTGCTTGAAACGAAATGTGGAAATAAAGGTAGTAATGATAAAGCTTGGAATAACTTCACCACTTTTCTTCATGTAGTAATTAATATCACAGTAATTTAATTTCCATAGATAACGAACTGTTCACACTAGTGGCAGTTTAGGAGATAGAAGTTCAGTAGACCGTTTGACTTTATTTTGTCATAGGTAATAAACATTTTTTTTCTCATAAACACGAAATATGTCAATTTTATTTGGCAGTTAGATGCTGTTTGACTAATAAGTCAATTAATCACCAAGTTGTGATAATAGATGGGTTTTTTTGTGCTTTTCTTCCTACTCTTTAACCAGCTTTCACCTTGTAGTAGTTTCTTTTATCCAATCACTTGGCAACAGTATTTTCTTTTGCAACATCAATTATTTAACATTGTCACAGAATCACAGAATCACCGGGTTGGAAGAGACCCACTGGATCATGGAGTCCAACCACTCCCACAAAACACTAAACCATGTCCCTCAGGACCTCGTCCACCCGTAACTTAAACACCTCCAGGGAAGGCGAATCAACCACCTCCCTGGGCAGCATATTCCAGTGCCTAATGACCCTTTCAGTAAAAAACTTCCTCCTAATCTC